>JAOTNS010001177.1:0-46353 GCA_028476615.1 Culter alburnus | reverse complement strand
AAATATGTCTTTATAGAGTTAAACAACAGATTATGCTGATTCTACTGAAGGGCTTGTGTTCTCAGCAGAATGAAAGTCTGACGTGTGTGTCAAATGACTGAATCATACACACTCAACAGTACTTTGAGCTCCACGTGTGAATCACCTACAGTGACCCAGACGGGCAGATCTTCATGGCTTCTCCTGTCCGTTAAACAGGCCGAGGCTTGACTCACCGAAAATAACCAAAACTGCCGGGTCTGGCTGTGTGTCATGTAAGGAAAACAGAATGTTCTGCATCCAGCTCATAAGGGGAAAATAAAGTTGTTGCTGTTCAGCTCGAGTGAGTCTGGTCACACTGCCAGTCCAGCAGAGCGTTTTGTCATCCACACATGGTTACGATCAGACACTCGTGACACACATTTTGCTCACTGCATGAATCAGCTCTCTAGCGGCGAATGAACGTCCTGCTGTTTTATTTTTATGTATTTTACTAGTCTGTGCTCTTATCATTGTTGGCAAAAGTTCATGTATTCGTGTAGCTCAAAAATCAAAGGTCAAACTAATATGACCCAATTCACACTGTACAGAACAGGGGTGATAGAGTGGGGCATGTTGTCACACCATATGGGTCAGCTGCCTCCATGGAAACCTGCTGTTTATTGCTGCTAATTTGAGAGGAATGGCGAATATAATAATGTGTACAATCTAAAAAAGGCATCTTCCACAGCATATGGCCCAAAGAAATTGCAATGAATAAATAACATATAATTACAACACATAAAATAAATGACAACCTGCCCCTAGGAGTGGGACGGTACCCTTTAAAAAGATGCTAATATGTACACCTTTGGTACCAATATGCACTTTTAAGGTACTAATATGCAAAAAGGGTGTACCTTTTGAAAGGGTATATTTGTAGGCTACCTTTTTTTTTGAGAGTTTACCATTTATAAAAAACTTTCAACCGGAGAACACATCAACCTTAAAAACTAGTTTGATTACATTCTTCACTCTCAGTGTATGATTTATGTGTTCACAATTTTTACTCAGCCATAGCAAAAATAGGAGGGTTTCAGAAAACCATATAATTTGAAAACACGCATTTAAACCAACCTAGATAAACCCGGTAGAGATAACAATCATTTGTACAAAATCTTTGGGATATTCCCTAATAATACACACACACACACACACACACACACACACACACACACAGGTTTGTTTTGCCATCTTATTAGTGTGGACATTCCACAGGTGTAATGGTTTTTATACTGTACAAACTGTACATTCTATCCCCCTACACTACTCCTAAACCTACCCATCACAGAAAACATTCTGCATTTTTACATTTTTAATAAAACATTGTTTAGTATGTTTTTAAAGCTATTTTAAATATGAGGACTCATAAATGTCCAAATGTCCTCATAAAACATGTTTACGTTATAATACCAGTGTAATACCCATGTTATTACACAAATTTAAGGCCTTATACATCATGAAAACAAGCACACACACACACACACACACACCAAATTAAACAGAACCTGATGATTAGTGTTTTATAATAATTTAGCATCTACTAACATGATCACAAATCATAAACATAAAACCAGATGTAAAAATTCTTACTTCAAAATTCGTTTTTGTCCTTCAAATCTTTTTTTTTTTTTTTTTTTTTTTTTTTTTACCTCAAGAGGATGGTGGTCATGTGGTGATTTCAACCCTATACCTTCTAAGTGGTTAAACTGACTGTTACAATCGATCCAGAGTTATATCCTAACTATTTCTTGGTCTTCTCTATGGCATATAGAAAATGTATACTATTTAGGAAAGAGAAAAATTACTTCAAATTTACCTGGTGTACCTTCTAGGGACATTTTTATGACTTTTGCTCTATAATTGAGGACATGTAAAATTAATTTCAATGACTACTGACTAATCTGAAAATGAAATCGCATTTTGCCATTTATTTTTTCCTTTCTTTTGTCATTTTAGCTCGGTTTTAGTTTTTTATTTATTTATTTTATTTTATTTTTTTGAACACACACACAACACACACACACACACACACACACGTGTCGCCTCACCTTTAATGGATAAACTGCGGCGTCCTTGAATCGAGTTCTTTCCAGATGTTTCTTTCTACGAGGTACGAGAATCCCCCTCAAGCTCACTTATGTCTGACCACAGAACATTTCGAGAGCTTTATAAACACCTTCAGAGGGATTCCCTGGAATCTCGGTGAGACTTTCCCACCATCCACTTTGAGACGGAATTCCCCTGCATGGATACAATGGAATTGGACAGAAAATAGCCGGAATTGAGTGGGATTTTTCTTTGTTATTCTGAGTGAAACGTAGTGAAAAGTGAAACCGTTAATTCTCAGGAAAGGACGTTTCTAAAAAATACATCCGTCTGTTTGTCTGCCTGCATGTCTTGTCTAGATTCAGTAATGAATGAAAGCAATGAATGAATGAACATGAAAGTGAAAGTCATTACTACTCGAGTGTGTTGCATCTTTAGTGCGCTAGATGGCGACTAAATCAAATGCATGAGAGTTGTTAATATCCAATGTGATGTTTCAGCAGTGTTCTCCCTCTCATTTAAAACTACTTTGAACATTATTTCAACACTATTTTACTAACTATTATTCAAATCACTATTTTGAACACATATTTCAACATGATTCACCGTAGGCCTATACATAGCAGTTTAGGCCATATTTATTGAGATGTTGCATTAAATATTTACTAAATAAAAGATTACTAAGAACTTTATAGGCTATCCTATACACAGCTAACATTTTTTTTGCTACTGTTTCAATAAAAACGCTATTTCTGAATGTTGTCTGAATATTCAAAACGTCCAGTTTTTTTTAAATGTTTTAAAAAAGTTTTTTTTTCTTTGTTGTCAACGTTAATGGAATGGAATATTCCATTTTATCATTTTGCCAATGTAATGGGAGTGATATTCAAAAATATTGTTTCATAAGACTTCAAATATGTAATAACTTTTTTTTTATACAACTGACAACAGAATTTTCAGAGGTATCATAGAAAGATTTGACTGATGTGTAACATTGCTGCAGAACTGACCAATCAAAAGCCCAAATGTAAACTGACCAGCCTCTGCTCTTTATGATTTGCTATTTTTGGTTTATTTTTGGTCCTGGGATTCTGTAATATTTCATTCTGGATTTTTTTTTTTTTTTAACTATATATAATTATTTTTTCTAAATACCCCAAATCATTAGGCACATATCCCAGACAGATCCGGCCAACCTCTGGTATATGTGGATTACACACGGACCAGATGTGGGCCAGATCTGGGCCGACACTATGTTGCTGTCAGGGATCAAACCTCCCACAAATCATATTTTCCCACCTCAGGCATTAAAGACCTTTTATTTTTTTTTTCTTCCCCCAGATTTGTATTCTCAACTCTGTAATGGACAAAATGGAATTGGTTTAAAAGGGTTTTTACACACTATTTGTTATAACAAACATCTACCTACTGCTCATGTGTCCCTCATAACACTTTAGTATTTTCACATTTTTATGGCAATGAAGTAAAAAATAAACAAACTGTGTGTCTGTGGTCTCTTTATTTTTGTAAAAAAATGTTTTCAATTTAGACGTTTAACTATAACTACAATTTTATTGTTAGTCCTTAACATGTCAAGTGGTAATCAGCAAGAAATGCCTTCATTTTTAATCATCTTCCCTATTTTTTTCCCCAAAAGAATAGTTGAGAATAGTGTGACGAGGTTGAAGACAATTTGAAAGGAGATATTGCCTTCAATTTTATTTTTAATTTAGTCTCTATCTCATATTGTGCCCTTCTTTCTGGGTCAACATATCTGCATGCACAACACAGTCTTTCTGCTGCTGATGTGGCTGCCATTTCTGACATAGGATGCTTGTCAATGTTTAAGTGCACACATTACATCAAATATTCTATTTATAACAAAATTATGAGCTGTCATTCATTTTGTGAGTATATCTTTACTGAAAAAAAATGACTTTATTTTTTTATTATTATTATTAAAGTTATTCATAAATGAAGTGAAACTCAACCCTGTCACAATTTTTTTGCACAAAATGGCCACTGCTCCTCATGTAGTGTAGGGAAGTAGACCATATATGGCAGCAATGAAATAAGTACATTGTATGGATTAAAATAAAATTTTGAAAAATAATAATTTTCCATCTTCATGTTATGTGATGGGGTTGAGTTAAGCTTGACAGTACCCTCCCTGACTAATATACGCCTCAAAAATATGAATAAAAACTATGATATACTTACCATCTTCTGCACCACTGTTGAAAAGAGACTTGAATGATGTCATTCCTGGTAAATGATGTCATATCTGGGGGGTCTAAATTATTATAGGTGGAGAATGGTTGGTGTGGCGGAGTTGAGTTCAGACTGAGGGACATAGCTTTATAGTCTGTTTTTTTATTGCATTTTTTTTTTTTTTTTTTAGAAAAATATTTGTTCACTAGAAAGTAACACAAATAAATATTTACAATATTGCCAAAAATTACAAATTACTCTGCACATTTTGTTAAATATTTTAGTAAATTCAGAATCAGTGAAGTGCCTCAGGGACATGACAAAATGCTAGTGTATGATAGAAATTATTAAGACATTATTTTATAATAAAAATGATTTAAATGCAATAATTATTTTTATTTATTATAATGGACATACCAAAGTATTGTGAAAAGCTTTTAACATTTCGTTTTGGTGAACCACCACTTTAAATAGTCTGGGGGACTAAAATATCACTGAATTTGAATGACCCAAATGCAGTTTTTTTACTGTTAAATCTTACCTTTCTGAAGGCAGTTACTTCAAGCCGCAGCTACCCATACTAGGAGTAGTTTATTAACAATTATTGTAATTGATAGAATGCTTAAAATCTTGCATAAATGTACTTTTAACTATTTTTGACATCTGCTGCTGTGAACAGTTCATCTCACACTCTGAAAGGTTCATAGTATGTGACATCCGTTCCAAAAAGTTGTTGAAAAACTTCAGTGGGTGGGGCTAAGCTATCAGTGACATCACTGCTTTTTAAATCCAAGTGGTAACTTTAAGCACAAAGGCCAGATGGCAAGAGCATTTTTTTTCATTCTTTGACTTTCACTTCAAAACAGTCACACCCAGACTCTCCTTTAACGCAGAGTAAAATGACATATTTCCTCACTTCTTCACTCGACTGTGAATGATATGCCTGTGCTTTAAGGGAGTATGCGCTGTCTGAAATGGCAATACAGGGAATGAAAATCATGCGTCACTGTGGCTTTAAAGCTATAGACAATATTCTTAGCCTACACTTTTTGCTGAGATTTTATTAATTTGACAAATAAGAAAGTGCAGAATGGCTGTTATTTTCTTATCTAATATTTTATTTTATCCCCATAAAAAAGTTCCCTTCATCTAAATGGCATGAAACTTGATGTCGTGGATGACACTTGCTAGCTCTACAAACAATCAAACAAACAAAAAATAAATAAAAAAAATTGTAATGATATCTGGTTGTATGTTAGCGTGAACTTTGAAATGAATGGGGAAATGAAAAAATCAATACTTTTTTAAAAAAAAAATATTTGTCAAATAAAAAATATGAAATCAGCCACAACACAACATACAAATACACAGAAGTGAAGTGTCAACCCTATAGCACATCCACAATGTGGAACACTCATGCTCACTCACATATACACTGCTCCACATCCTCACAAACAGTCCTTCCCCCTAACAATTACCCATACACATCAATAGGAGACTACAAAATATTGCTTTTTGTTACATAATTTGTCAAAAAAAAAAAAAAAGTTACAATGCAGAAAACACACAAAAAAATGAAGGGGCGATACCACAACACATCCCTGATGGTGTAAACACACATAACACCCCCACCCCACCCCCAAACCCACAAAATCATTCATAGGAAATGAAAAATGGGCTGCCATAAGTTGCTCTCTGTTACATAATTTGTCAAGAATAAATCAGCTACAATGCAGAACACACACAGAAATTTTGGAGTGACACCACAGCACATCCATGATGGAGAATAAATGCAAATACCCGCAACATACACACATATAACATACATAAAACACATACTATATTCAAATGATACTTCAGTAAATGCTAAACTTTGAAAAAGAGTCATTTTTATTGTTATAATAATTATTTTATAATGTCTAAACATAAATCTAAATAAATAAAAAAACTTATGAAAAGATGTATACCCATGATAAGGAAATTGCAGATGAGCCATTGAGTAATGGTTTGAAGCCATTTACTGGCTGTAGTTGAAATTACATGTTATTTTAATTTTAAAAGTAGCTATTTGTTCTGATGGCAGCAAGCTTCCTTTAAAGGTACAATATGTAAAATTTTCTGTCCGTTAGAGGCCTATTCAAAACAAAGGCGTAGCTTGATGATGCCAAGTTTAAACGCGTAATCTTGGAACATGTGGTCTTTACATCACAACCGGTAGAAAATAATTGGGATAGGACTCGGGCAGAAATCATGTTCATGGATGCGATTATTAACGTTACTGTAGTATGAAGCAGAGCAGGACCGAGATTTGTGGGAGCTGAACGAGGCCACAGGTCGCTGGTGCAGCTTCCGCTTTTCCGGTCATGAGTATGAGGTAACACAGCTCTGTTTATCATATTAGATACATTTCAGTGTGTTGAAAATGTTATAACATTACGCTGTGCGTTCGCTTGGTGGCTGCTGTGAGACACTATTACACACTGCAGTAAACTAGATCGATTTTAGAATATCATATTAAATGCTGGATGGCTTGTGTTGATAAATGGCATGCAATTCATTTTAAAACGTATTGTATGATGGAGAAAATGTTGTATTACTGTTACTAAAAATAAAGCTGCATCTGATTATGCTATGTTAGCTACTTCACAAAATAGTGTTTTTCTCTGAGGCATGGTAAAGCATGGTACTCGCAAAAAAATCAAGAAAATTAGATTTAAACAGACTATGTTGAGCTATAACAACAATTCGTTTTTCTGTCTATAAATATATCAAAACAGTTGTTCCCTTGCCTATTAAAACATGTAATATATTAAAGCGTCTTTGGTGTTTCCATGGTTTCTACAAAATAAAACTGGAAACCGAGGCAGACCAAGGGTTAACGCGGGTATGACGCAATTGACAGGCGACTCCTCACACATCCCGGAGCCTTGGTTAAAATAGCAATTTTCTCACGATTTACAAATAGTTGAAAACATTTGGGATGTTGTAAGTACTCAAGTGAACAAAATATATAACACTGGCCTAGTGGTTTTTTGGATATTTTACTGCTAAATTCTTACATATTGTGCCTTTAAACCAAGGCACATTGTCCATGTTATCTCCACGAATGAAAATGAGAAATCTGAGAAAACTGGATCTTTTTTTTTTTTTTTTAAATGTGAATTAACGTGAATTTAACGTTTTTTAAAAATATTTTTGATTTTTATAAATTAAAAAATACCTTAAATCCCCCATTTTTTAAATAAATTACATTATTATGTTACAAAATCACATTTTATTGTCTGCGGTTTCTGGAGACACCAACATCCTGAGTGTATACACCAAATGAATAGCTTAGAAGTGGTTTGTTTTTAAACATCAATAACATGATCATTAGGCTTTTTTTATTTTATTAACTGTATATATTTAGCTCATTCAGATGTAGAAATCTTTGTGAGTATAATTCTGCTCTCATTTAGCTCAAAATTGTCTTCTTAATACTGTTACTCAGTAACCATGGCTCTTATTTTAATGTTTTCCCATATGCACACATATGTGGAGGAATTCCTAGCTTTCGCTTTGAAAGTAGTTTCGGTCAACAATGAATGATTAACTGCATTCATCCGAACGTGACGCGCCGCGTAAGTGCAGCGGTGACGCGCAAAACTCTAATCAGGTTTTCCGCGTGTCTCTCCCGGTGCAACATCACTTGTGGGTGGATTCCGTTGTCACTGACAACAACCCCTAAATCAAAGCATGAAGATCGGTATTACATCACAGGCTCGTGCTGGGCTGGGTCTGTCCACTCCGCCAGGTGTGATCACAGGCTTTTCTCGTGGGAACTCCCTTGAAGAGGCTTTTCCTGCGGTGAGCTTTCACGCATCCATCGCCCCGGGATATAATGGAGGAATCCTACCAATGACACTTGGGTGCGGGACGGAAACTCTCTGAATTTATCTAGTGCTTTTATTCCTGGTGAAACTTGTCCAAAGATCAAAGATCTGCCATGCGGAGAACACCTCGTTCACAAATCTCTTGGTTGGATTTTTTTGTGATTTCTCCAGTTCTGACTCGTCGAGTGTTTCTTCTTCTGCTGCTGTCATGTCTTATTTTATTGCCCCGTTTGCAGTGTGTTGGATCGGTGAGTGTCCCATATGAGTTTTGCTGAATGTTAGTTATTTGGTATACATCTTGGCAAACTCTCTCTCTCTCTCTCTCTCTCTCTCTCTCTTTTAAAGCCCAAACAGCCACCTGGTTTTGAAATTTTAGTTTCCAGACAGTCTAACACTGTAACCCAGAAAGGTATGAACTCTCGAATTGCTCTCAGTCTTTAATGTGTCTGTTTCTAATAACTGTTGGTTCATGTTTCAATGTGTGTGTTTTAGTTCTCACAACAGATGGAAAAGAGTGCAAGTTTCCTTTTCGCTTTGGTGGGATGATTTATCACAATTGTATCTCTATGAACTCTTACAAGGCCTGGTAAGTGCTAACAAACATGCACAGCATGTACACATTCAATGTCCTTCAACCAATCTCTTTGATAAATAACTCTTAATTCACTGACCATCAAACCTCAGCTCTTACTTTAACTTCAACTACTTTAAGTGATCTCAAACCCCCTAATACAACAGCTCATACCCAGATGCCTAAATTGTTAGCAGACCCACAAAGAATCTGCATGCGTAGAATGTGTTTGTTTATTAAATAGTTTGGCTAATTTGATGTTTTCAGTTACCAATAATAGTCTAGTACCCTCAGATCCATGATTAGTACCATTCTACAGATTTTACAACAAATCAGCATAACCTGTAATCAGATTAGATTAATTTAAAGGGTTAGTTCACCCAAAATGAAAATTCTGTCATTAATTACTCACCCTCATGTCGTTCCACACCCGTAAGACTTGGCAGAAGCTCAACCTAACGTGAATGACGCACAAGAACAAACCCCCTCCGGAAGCTCAAACATGCTGCGTAACCAAGAGGTTCATTCTAGTGTATTACGCAGTACGTTTGAGTTTCCGGAGGTTTGTTCTTGTGCATTATTCAGGTTTGGTTGAGCTTCTGCATATGTTCGCTCATCAATTTGTACATGCGAGTAAAAGCCTAAATTAAATCTGTTTATCATAACAAGTGATCGATTCTCTTCGGAAAATTTGGACTAAACCGCTCGATTCATATGGATTATTTTTCCGATCTCTTTATGACATTTTTGAAGCGTCAAAGTGGTAGTTCCAAAGGCAGTCTATGTAAGGAAATCTGAGCATTCTATCATCAAAAAGATCTTCATTTGTGTTCCGAAGATGAACAAAAGTCTTACGGGTTTGGAACAACATCAGGGTGAGTAATTAATGACAGAATTTTCATTTTGGGGTGAACTAACCCATAACTTCTGAGGATCTGGTCTGTGCCGAGTTAGTATCTACAGTAGGTTTGGGATAACTAAAGGTCTGGCTTGAGCTTGTTACAGACACATCCTTAACCAGTTCAAATGAGAACTAATTTCAAAGATTTATTGCATTTTGTTTCTGAAATCCACCCCATCTGATGGTATCAGTATAATCCTAAATTGTTTGGATCAAAGTTATCCTATCCTACTAAAAGTTTTGAACAACACGTACAGAAGATTTGAGATCGAAACCCAGACTAAATTATGTGATCCAGTTCAATTAGAATCTTTTTTCTTTTTCCTTTGAACAAGCCATTTTCAAGATTTGATTCAATCCAATATCCAACTTAAAATAGTTTCTTTTGTTAACATTAGTTAACTACTTTAGTTAACATAATCTTGCAATGAATAATACTTCTACAGCATTTATTAATCTTAGTTCATGTTAATCTCAACATTTACTTCTGCATTTTTAGAATCAAAAGTTGTAAGTTAAAGCGCAGTCCGCAACTTTTTTTGTGTTAAAGATTTACAAAAATTATATAATGAGAATATACAACATGAATCCATTTTCCAAACCGTGTTTTTGCCTTACCCTGAGTCATTATGGTACACTTATAATAAGTGTTTATATTCGGACTATTTCAGACCGGACTGGTAGGACTCGCCGCAGGGCATAGACTCGCCATAGACATACATGGAGAAAAGTAGCTCCGGCTAGAATGTTCCTCCGCAAGACGCATGCAGTTCTGTTTATTAACTGCTAGAGGGCCAGAAATCGCGGACAGCAGCTTTAACATTAGGTATTACACGTCTCTGTGGAATACTTGATTCTGATTGGTCAATGGCGCCATTCAGCGGTATGTTATTCCCCAATAACAACCGCTGAAAACAGTTTAAACATAGGCTCATCCAGGTTACTGAAGTCTGCAGCGCTATATGCTTGCTAGGAACGTTTTTCCTCATGGAAGTTTTGCCTTTGGTGAGCTAATAAAATATTAAAAAGCAGTCAAATTTTGTGTAGTTATTTAATTATGTCATCCGGTATCGCGGACCCGCTCTCTCGTTTCATACAAAAGCATCTGCTGCCATTTTGCGACTATAGTTTTGTTCAATGTAATGGATTAAGATAACAAACAGGTACGATTTTAAATCAGTTTAATCTCAGATCAATATCTTATGCCCATAATTATTTATGTGGCGAAATGCTGTGTAATATGCTGTATGACTGTACCGTATTAGATCTCTTAAATGTGTTTCTGTCTAGTTTGAACTTGCCACGCGAGCAACTGCTCTATCCGCAGAAGCGGACTCAGATCGACTCAGATCAATATTTTGTGTCTAATTATTTACTTATGTGGCAAGTAGCTGTGTAATAAGCAGGATAATGTACATCCATCTACAGGGAGTGCAGAATTATTAGGCAAGTTGATTTTCTGATCATATTTTTTTTCCAAGCACATTTTACCAATTCCAATCCACATCAATCTTAATAACTACTATTAATATTGTTTAATCATTTATAAGTGATATATAATTGTTCATGAAGGCTGGAAATGAAAAATGCCCTATATTCAGGTGTGCAGAATTATTAGGCAGGTTTTCTTTTACAGATAAAATGAGCCAAAAAAGAGATTTAACTCAGACTGAAAAGTCAAAAATTATTAAATACTCATGAGAAGGACGCAATACTAATGTAATACTAGAAATTGCAAAGTTAAAGCATGACCATTGGACAGTGAAATGCTCATTGGGTCAGCGGGGTCATACAAAAACAGCTGGAGAAGAAAAGACACGTTAACTGCAAAATAATTAAGAATTAAGGTGAAGAATTAAGTGTGAAACCATCAGGAACCCTTTAGTCTCCAGCGCCACCATTTCCCAGTACTGAAACCTACCTGGAGTCTTCAGAAGTGTGAGGTGTCAGGATCTCAGAGACTTAGGTTAGGTGAAGAATCCTAAAAAGCGACCTGCTCTTAATAAGAATCACAAGCTGAAGTGTTATAAAGTACATGAAGACTGGGTTTTTATAGGCCTTATAGACAGACAGCTTGAGAGTGACTCCTGAAGGACCAGCACACATCCTCTTGTACCACTGTTTGAAGAATTTATCTTCCAGAATCTGGCAGTAAGGTGTGGGAGTTCATTTTTAGTCCATCTCTATCCTGAAATGTCCATCTTGCAGAGATGGACTAAATGATCTTCCAAAACTTACTGCCAGATTCTGGAAGATAAATTCTTCAAACAGTGGTACAAGAGGATGTGGTGCTGTCCTTCAGGAGTCACTCTCAAGCTGTCTGTCTATAAGGTATTAAAACACTTCAGCTTGTGATTCTTATTAAGTGCGGGTCATTTTTAGGATTCTTCACCTAACCTAAGTCTCTGAGATCCTGACACCTCACACTTCTGAAGACTCCAGGTAGGTTTCAGTACTGGGAAATGGTGGCGCTGGAGACTAAAGGGTTCCTGATGGTTTCACACTTAATTCTTCACCTTAATTCTTAATTATTTTGCAGTTAACGTGTCTTTTCTTCTCCAGCTGTTTTTGTATGACCCGCTGACCCAATGAGCATTTCTGTCCAATGGTCATGCTTTAACTTTGCAATTTCTAGTATTACATTAATATTGCGTCCTTTCATGAGTATTTAATAATTTTTGACTTTTCAGTCTGAGTTAAATCTCTTTTTTGGCTCATTTTATCTGTAAAAGAAAACCTGCCTAATATTCTGCACACCTGAATATAGGGCATTCTTCATTTCCAGCCTTCATGAACAATTATATATCACTTATAAATGATTAAAAACAATATTAATAGTAGTTATTAAGATTGATGTGGATTGGAATTGGTAAAATGTGCTTGGAAAAAAAATATGATCAGAAAATCAACTTGCCTAATAATTCTGCACTCCCTGTATTTGTTATCTCAGAATAAACCCCTTCAGGCTGATACAAGACCTGTCGGGGTTTATTCTGAGATAACAACCGGCTGGATGTAGCCTACATTATCCCTTACTTAAACAATGATCCACTGTAGGCTATTTTTATTAAAGCTGCAGTCCGTAACTTTTTTTGGTTAAAAATTATCCAAAATCAATTTTTGAGCAAGTACATAACCAGCCAGTGTTCAAAACTATCTCATTATCTTAGCTCGATTCACAAAGGTAAGCTTGTAATAATGTTTTATAATAAGAGCGACCTGGTGGATTTCCGCGGGAAATTAGAGCATGCAGCAGTTCGTCTTTGCGTCATTACGTCACGTCTGTAAACAGAAAGGAAGGAGTCCCGTCCAGACTAGTCGGTTTTATCATGTGAGGATGCTGCCGGTAGCGGATCATTTATAGCCTTTTCTCACAGCAGCTGAAATAATTAAACTTTCATTTTAATGGCGTATTGTAATCCAGAAAGGTCCAAGTGACAATCATCAGTGACAACTGGAGATTCACCCGTAATTAAAAAGCAAAAGACGTCAGACTGCGGCGTTGCTACAGAAATTGAAATCTACAGGTAACACTAATATACACTAAATACACAGTCACGCAATGCTGATGTTGGTAACATTAACAGTTTGAGAACAAAGTATAAAAGTAATCATAATTTGCACGGTTTGGTGTGATTCGAGCTTTAATCACCATTGACAGCGCAATTTATTGTAGGCCTAATGCTTTTTTCCTCAATTGGTCAGAACAAAAGTGGCAGAAATGTTACTTACTTGTTCAGCTGATATTTTCCAGTGAAAATTCTTATATTGGTCATACTTTCAAGATGTAGAATCTGTGATTCTGAAGTACAGTATCCACACCGGTGTGGTGACTGACAGCAAGCATTAGATTCATCCGCGCTGATGAGCTGTGCCGAAGCACAACGCACATACAGATAACTATTCCGCATATGACTGCAAATGCAGGTTTCAAACAGAGATGGCGACAAAGAGGAAAAATGGCAGACTGCAGCTTTAACTAACATTAACAAAGATTAAAAATGTAATATGTTTCTCATTGTTAGCTAATGCATTAACTAGTGCTAACAAATAAGGCCTAATGTGAAGTAATTACATCTGCACTCTGGTAGTTACCCATCTTAAACCAGTTACTTAGCCAACCCATAATAATGTCCTTACAAATCCAAACCCACATCCTTAATGAGTTTAAACCACATTGTACCATCAACCAAAACTCATAACCCAGCCTTAATTTTGATGTAACCTGGCTGTATTCATAGTGCAGACTCATCTGCATATTGAGTAACTTTTACCAAAACTAGTGACCTGTTCACTTAACCTTTGACTCAACACTACTCTGTTTGCTAAAAATGATCTTTTGTCATCTCCGCTGCTCTTTATGTTTCCTCTGTCAATGAGTGGAGCAGATGACTACACATACCGATGTGATAAACCATTATAAACAATGAGAAGGAGTGAGTTTTATCAGTCAGAGAGATCAGGGCTGTGATGCAAGATCAAGGAAGCGGTGCGGTTATTAATGTCACTGCAGCTGAACAAGTGTGTGCAAATCTCCATATGGAGCAACTCTTAAGTGAGTTTTACTCCATAAATATGGAGGAGGGTTTGCTTGTGACTGAGTGTTGTGAGACACAGTGGATTTGCTTCAAGCAATGCCAAAAACTGAAAATCTGTCATAGTTTAAATTCATTCATTTTCATTTCATTCACTTTTGTTTATAAAGCACTTTACAACTGCAGCTGCAGACCAAAATGCTGCACAAACAAGAGACACAAGCAATACATAAAAACAACAGACAACCTAAAACAACAGATACAAGCCCACCCTCTCAAAGGCTAAAAACAAGAAGTAGTTTTTGACATCAGCTTTAAAAGCATTTAAAGATGTCAAGTCAAGTCACCTTTATTTATATAGCGCTTTTTACAATGTAGATTGTGTCAAAGCAGCTTTACATTGATAACTGGTACATAATTTTGGCTGCACAGCAGCTCTTAAAGAATAGTGTCAATGCAGGCAGATCAAAGCACTGTTGATTATCAAATGTCAAGTGTCCCCAACTAAGCAAGCCAAAGGCGACAGCGGCAAGGAACCCAAACTCCAACAGGTGACATCAGGTGGCAAACAAGTGGCAAATAGGTGTTAAAATGGAGAAAAAAAACCTTGGGAGAAACCAGGCTTAGTCGGGGGGCCAGTTCTCCTCTGGTGAACAGTGCTTTGCTAAAAATAGCTCATTCAGATTCAGGTTGCTCTCATAAGTCCGATAGGATCGCAACATGATGTGACCTCTCTAAGTTCCTGAGAATGACTATTCCAGAGCCTTGGACCCGCAACAGCAAAGGCCTGATCCCCTTTTAACTTTATATGAGTTCAAGGGACAGTAAGCAATACTTGGCGAAGAGCAATGAGCTCAGACACATAAGCAGGAGCCATCACAATCACTGCTTTAAAAACGTACTACAGAATTCTATATTTTATCATGTAGTCACTTGAGTGAAGCCAAAATAGGAGAGATATGATGACTTTTTCCATAAGACCTTCGTTCATCTTCAACACAACACAAAGTAAGATATTTTTGATGAAGGGTATCTGATCCACACATAGGCAGCAACATCATTGCACCTTTGATGTCCAGAAAGGTAGTTATAAACATGGTTAAAATAGTTAACAGTGTTCAACCTTAATGTTATGAAGCGATGAGAATACTTTTTGTGCGAAAAAAAAAAACAAAACAAAAATAACGACTTTATTTAACAATTTTAACTGTTGTTATAAGTAGTGAACTCAGTGCAGGCTTCCTTGTTTACGTCCGAATGCCAACTCAGTATTGGCCGAAGCTGAAACACGTGAGTAGCACAATGCATGCATGTGATGCTGACATAGGATCCGGCCAATAATGAGCCAGCATTCGGACGTAAACAAGGAAGCCTTCACTACGTATGACAATGGTTCAAATTGTTAAATAAAGTTATTTTTGTTTTGTGCACAAAAAATATTCTCGTCGCTTCATAACATTAAGGTTGAACCACTGTAGTCATATTGACTAACCATGTTTTTAACTACCTTTCTGGACGTCAAAAGGTGCAATGACGTTGCTGCCTATGTGTGGACCCTCGGAAGGTCTTACAGGTGTGGAACGACATGAGGGTGAGTACTTGATGACAGAAATGTAAATTTTTGGGTGAACTAAAGCCTCGTTTAAGCCTCGTTTACACTGCACGCTTGTGCGGCACGTTACGGCTGCGACGCGGCTACCGGAGCTGATACGCGGCCACTCTAGTCAATGCTCGTGTTTACACCAGCCGCGCCGCAGTGCGTTTGAGAAGCGTCCCAGAAGCGGCTCGTCGCGCTGCTTCGCTAAAGATAGGAGCCTCGCCTATTTTTGACGGACGCCGCGTCCAAGACGCGCAACTCAAATACAAAATAAAGTCAAAATAATCACCCTGATGGCGCGTTCAAGTCCTCCTGGGAAGTTCGTATTTACGAGGTGGGAAGTCGTGTGTACGACGGTAGGTGCGTTCACTTTCGTTGGAGTATGATGGCGGTGTGCCTTCTCTAAATTAATTACACAAAATAACAACACTTCTACTTCTAGAAAATGTAGAGCAAAGAATGTGCATTAGTTGTATGTTGCTTTTTTATATTTTTTAATTAATTTATGAAGCCATTGTAAACTTTATTGTTACATGTTACATTTTTATATTGTGATGCTATCGTATTTTTTGCTGGGAATCAGATTGCTTCGTTGTAAATAGAAAAGCCTGACAATGTCACTGCAAAAATACCTGTAAGTATGGTATTTCGCTATGTTTCTGACTGACACGCCCCCAACTCGTACAGATCGGAGCTTAAAGAAAATTACGAGCTTCCCACTGGTATTTACGACATTGTGGTGGCGTTCATGTCGGTTCTGCTCGTAAATACGATCTTTCCGACATGACTTGAACGCACCATGAGTAAACTCCTGCTCATATTTCACATCACTAGGAGGCCAGAAACTGACGACAAGAGATTCGAAGTTGAAAAATTTGTAATTTCTTTGTTCTAGTTGTCCATAACTGGACTTTTAAGTGTATTAAGTTCATCTGTAGGCTACAGCAAAATAAAGTATGGCATAGCAATAAACACAATTAAACCAGACAAAATATAACCATTTAGCCATTAAAAACACTAAAAAATCCATGAAAAAAAAAGTCAGGCAAATAACGTGGTCTTGCGAAACCAGCTGCTTTGCTTCTGAAATGCTTCTGGTGTGAGTTGACACCGCTCAGAGGACGGAACAAAACCTTGCCGGAGCCGTAACGAGCCACAGACGCGTGCAGTATAAACAAGGCTTAACCCTTTAACTAAACCAGATTGTAAGCCATCCAGCTTTTAACCTCCTCTAGACATGCCAAAAGTAAATTAGGGCCATATTTCTCTCCCACTCTCAAAGGAAGACAAATCTGTGTATCATCAGCATACAAATGGTAAGACAGGTTGTAATTTAAAAAAATGAAGCCCAGGGGCAACATATAAAATAGGGTCAATAACAGAACCCTGAGGAACCCCACAAGTTGCAGACACTGTTGTTGAAACAAAGTTAGCATACTTTACAGAGAATGATCTATTTAAGAGATAGGACTGAACCACTCTAAAACTGTCCCACGAATTCCAACCATGGGATAACCACTTTATAAGAATCACATGGTCTATTCTGTCAAAAGCTTTGCTTCAATAATATCCAATAAGTCCAATAAAATCAGAGCTGCAGCATTACCTGCATCTCTGATTATACGAAGGTTATTAACAACTCTTAAGAGTAAAGACTCCGTGCTGTGACCTGCCCTAAAACTGGACTGAAATTTGTGTAAGATCTCATACTTACTTAAAAATGACATTAGCTGTGAATAAACCACCTTCTCTAAAATCTTTGATAAGCATGGTAGTTTTGAGATGGGCTGATAATTCTTTAGTTCTAGAGGGTCTAAATTAGGCTTTTTAAGAAGTGGCTAAATAACCGCTTACCTAAGGCCTGTTGGGACAATCCCATTATGAAGACTACTGTTAATAATGTAATTAATACTCTGTCCAACAACATCAACCATCACCTTAAGAAGACGTAAAGGAACCACATCGCAGCTACCAGATAGACTATCAGTAGGCTTCAAACGCATAATGATGTCCTTAACTTGCGCCAGTGACACCTGTTCAAAGAGTTTTATGTTTATGTACTTTTATATTCTTCCAAACCCATGTGCTATAATTTTTTCCTGTGGAACGCAAAAGAAGAATTTTGAAGAAGCTTTATGCAGTTTTTTGCCATTTATTTGCCATTTACTGATGTGTGACGGCGTACCGCAAAAGCTATAAGGATTCCTTAAACAAAGCAGTGTTAGCTTCTGATTGGCTGAAGAAAGCCACTCAAAGGCATGCAGGAAGTATGGCAGGGTGACACAGCATCTTGTTCCCTTCTCAGGGAACCATGGTTACAGTCATAACATGAGATGTTCCCTTTCGACGGAACTCTACACTGCATCTGACGTTGATGCTATGGGGAACAAAATACCCACTGTGCCATACTGACAAATGCCTGTCCTAGTGTGAAGCTCTTCAGGTACAACTTCACAAGAGCACTTGAGATCCTGTGTATAGTCCAGGTCAAGACTATAAAACCTTATAAATGTGTGCAGGGAACAGATGGTGGGTACCAGCGGGTGTCTGCGGGTGAACCACTAATATTTGATGTAACGGGTGGAATAATATTTACGTGTCGGGTGCGATGTGGGTGTGGGTCGGACGTGCAGTAGGCACGGGCAGACTGCGAGTCCAATAGCCAAGACTATTTCAACTCAATCCGGTGCATTTGACAGCTGCTTTCAAATGGTCCCATGCTTATTTATGTTCACGCTCTTTCTGAAGATCGTTAAAGGCTTCTAATTACAGCACAATTTGTAGCACTGGGCATTATAGGTAATTGCATCGCATCTGATTAAAAGCTAGTGATTATATTAATCACTTTGGTCGCTTGATGCTGATCACTTAAATGCCGAGTGAATCTGCTAAAACATTTAGGCCTACTAGCTTTAAGCTTACAGTTAAATAGGCATACTAAACATTATTTGTTCTATTGTTTTACTTGTGTTGTTTAATGCAATGCTTAATTAATTGCAGAATGCCTAATGCAGAATGCCTAATGTTGGTTTTATTGCTTGTGTTAGGCTACATGAGAAAATTCTTTTTGTCTACCTCATGTAGGAGATTTAATGCGTGTGCGGTTCGGGTCACAGTTTTTATGTTAAAAGGGTCATGTGCGGACTAAAATTAGTGTTTCTGTCAGATATCGGGTCGGGTGTTTTGTTAATTACTGCAGGTGTGGGGTGGGTTCGGGTTTATCAAACAGGACCCATGCAGGACTCTGTCAGGGAAGACCAGCCAGCATCACGTTCTTCTTGGAGGGAAACTCCTGACAGTAAAACTTTTGAAGCCGCCAACCAAAGGTGAAGGCAAGTCATGTGCCTCATAAGTTGTAGAGATACCCTCCACAATCCATTTACTGGTCTGCTTGGAAGCTGGGGAACCCCACCTGGGTGAACTGAAGGAGACCAGCAGCTGGTCAGTCTTACGCCACTGAGCAGTCCAGTAGACATTACATCTCAAGGGCCCTAACTGGGAAAAGCAAATTAAGCTTCTCTTGGTCCATCGACACGAAAGGAGGAGGATGAAAGGCCTGCAAGATTGTAGAGTATGCTATATTTGTCGGAACTTTAGGCACGTAGCCCAGTCTAGTGTGCAAAATTGCCTTGACCCTATCTGGGGCAAATTCTAGGCAGGAGAAGGCAACTGACAGGGCCTGCAAGTATCCTACCATCACCAACAGAAAAGCCATCTTTAAAGTTAGGAACTTCTCTGAAATCAAGTCCAAGGGTTCAAAGGGTGCCAGGGAAAACCCTTCCAGAACCATGGCCAAATTGCAGGCCGGAACTTTTACATGGACTACAGGCCTCAACCTCAAAGTCCCACGAAGTCCCAACATAAAATGTCCCAGGCTCTCGGTGTCACGATCACCAGCTGGAATGCCCTTGCCACCAGGGACACTCCATCACAGACTGTTGTCACTGCATCAAGGACTCATTGCCCGGTCTCATCATCCATGATTGTCTACAGCTATTTCTTATTACCTTGTTTACGACAGCCTATATAAACCCTGTTCACTCATTCATTGCGAAGTGTTGTACGTGTCTACACTGCATTTCTGAGCTTGCTGTCTTTTGTTTCTCATGTTTATGGTTTTGACTTTCTGCCCGGTTTCTTGCCTGTGTTCCTGTGCCCTGTGACTGGTTGGACTGTTTACTCTGTGTTTTGACCTTTGCCTGCTTGATTGTGGATTACCCTTTCAGTAAATACTGCGTTTGGATCCTCAACCTTCGTGTCTTGGAGCAGTTTCATGACACTTGGCCTCACTCTGCTTCATATCACAGTAACGTTAATAAAACTTTAATACATTAACTCATTCATGAACATGATTTCTGCCTTGAGTCCCGCCAAATTGCTTTACATTGGCTGTGGAGGTGAAGACAACAACTCCCATGATTCCATGTTCATTATGGCAAAATCAAGCTACAACTTTGTTATTGTTTTGAATAAGAGACCCCTAGCGGTGAAACTTACATACTGTGCCTTTAAGTACACTTAAGTGGCCTTTAATTTTATTGATATTGTATTATCTGTAGTTTTTTTTTAAAAGTTTTTTTTTTTTTTTTCTCCAAAATTTCTATTGTATATATATAATTTTTTTTTGTCCGAAATTTCTCCTTTTGTGTTCCCCGGACAGAAATAACAGCATACAGGTTTGGTGCGATATGACATAAATATATAAATAATGGCAAATTTTCCATGCACTCAACAACCAGTAATTCTGTCTGTTTGATCTTTACGCACGTCTTGAGTAATTCAGATGTGTGTCATGCTCATTGTGTTTTCGGTTTGACTTTTAGGTGTTCTCTCACACACAACTTTGACCGTGATCAGAAGCGGGGATTCTGCAGTTCACCCAAAAGAATGTTTAATGGTAAGAAATAATTTTTTTCACTCCCATGTAAACCGTCTTGTCAAAAGTCATAAGATCTTGCATCAGCCTTTGTAGATATTAGATATCTCATCGACAGTATTTGCTCTGATTTTTTTTTTCAATTAGAGAAACCAAACAGTCAATTTGTTGCCAAGTAAAATCAAAATGTGTAATGTTTAATAAACTGATGCAGAGTAAAACATTTAGTTAAAAATAACCATGGCATGTCATTCACAGTTATTAACTAAATGAACACAATAAAGGAATTGATATGCATATAACAATAAATAGTAACAAATCCGCTTCGCATCGTGCCTAACAACGCCCATGACTCACTACAGTTGAAATTATAATCAAATGCTTAACATATGCTTTAGTATGTTAGTCAACACACCAAAATAATTATACTTCTTTAAAGCATGAAAAATGATTTTAAATCATGATTTAAAATGTAAACTAAAACTTTTAATTTACATTACAAAGTGCACTTTTTAAAAGTATACTTAAGTGTGTTAAGAAACAGTCATGAAAGTGTACTCTTTATAAGTACAATTAAGTGGCCTTTTATTTTATTAATATTACATAATCTGCAAGTATAGTTAAAAAATACTTTTAAGATTTAAGTACACCACAAGTGTACATTTAAAACAATTAATCACACTTCTTTTTCACAAGGGATGATGTGAAGCCATTAAAACAATATCCCAGCAGGTCAATGAATTTGTGGCAATTAATAACCAATAATCCATAAATAGTTATAAACCTTAATATTTATACGCTGGCAGAGAGAGCTTTTTTATTTATTTATTTTAATTAGTTGTCAGTATTTATAATTTTCATTTAAGTTTTCTTTTTTATTTTTTAGTTTAAAGGGATAGTTTATCCAAAAATTAAAATTCTGTCAATATTTACTCACCCTCAAGTTGTTCAAACCTGTATGAAGTTTTTTTTCTTCGGTAACACATTAGTTTAGGGTCCAGTATTAACTAGTTGCTTATTAGCGTGCATATTAATAGGATATTGGCTGTTTATTAGTACTTATAAAGCACATAGAGATCGATGCATGACCATATTCTACATCCCTTAATCCTACCAATACCTAAACTTAACAACTACCTTACTAACTATTAATAAGCAGTAATTGGGAGTTTATTGAGGCAAAAGTCATAGTAGTTAGTTAATAGTGAGAATTGTACCCTAAACTAAAGTGTGACCCTTTCTTCTGTTGAACATAAAGGAAGATATTTTGAAGAATGTTGGTAACTAATCAGTTTTAACTACCATAGTGTATAAAAAAAAACTGTTGGAAACTGTTTGGTTACCAACGTTCTTCAAAATATCTTATTTTGTGTTCAGAAGAAAGAACTTCATACAGGTTTAGAACAACTTGAGGGTGAATAAAAGATAACAGAATTTTCATATTTGGGTGAACTATCTCTTAAAAGATTTTCCATCTAATTCCTTCATCTAATATTTATAGATATTTAAAACTTAACTTAAACCTAAATAAAGCAATATTTGATAGTTTTTGCTTTAGTTAACAACACTGCATGGAAGTGAATTAAACTGTTTTAACACTCTCATACTCTAAATTAGTTTAATGACTTGTAAAGAAACGTAATGGCTAAATAAAATTGGCATTAAAATCATTCTATTGCATATAAACAGTGTTGCTTCATTTTATATCGCTAACAAATTCATTAAATGTATGATGTATTTATCACTCAGCCTTAGTCTGCAATCGTGTGTACATTTCCCGCTTGTGGATGGATTTATGGCTGAAACTGTGGGTTTACCAGGATGTTTTACTTTCAGAGGGAGGTGTTTATGTTAATGCATAAATGACACGCTTTGTTTGTAAGATGCAGACCTCTGTGTTTATAACAGCAGATGTACAGAGTTTGTTTTCAAGTGCGTGCTCTGGTTCAAACACACTGACTGTGTATATGCTCACGTCATGCACTGGATTTTTGAAGGGACACTAGTGGCAGTTCTGGCTTATTTGGTTCCTTATACAAGACATTTTTTAGCTTAATTATTAATTCAAAAAGTGGCTCAAAAAGTGGTGTGTGAGTTTGGGTGGACAGAAATGCTTCTGTACTGAATCTACATGCACATATAATTGTGTTCAGTAATCATGGCTTAGAGTAATGCGGACTGCATTTGGCACAACATTGTTTATGATTTGGAAAGCAGATACTGTATGTCTCATTGACTCATTCAAGGTTTGAGAAATGAGCATGATGAATCAGCCCTGCCGCCATGATGATAAGCAAGTTTTTCTTTATTTATCTCATCCTCTCCTCAGGATTTCTTCCTCTGCGTCAGGGTCCAAGTCTCTGCCAGCAAAACCCGTGTTTGAACGGAGGCGTTTGTTCCACGAACACTAACCTGGACTCATTTGATTGTGTGTGTCCTGATGGATTTACTGGAGCTCTGTGTGAAAAAAGTGAGTGAAACACAGTGATATGGCCATATTCACATAATGCAATGATAATTTCAGTGTAATTTGGATTATTGGTTATTATTGCCACAAATTCATTGACCTGCTGGGATATTGTTTTAAAGGCTTCACATCATCCCTTGTGAAAAAGAAGTGTGATTAATTGTTTTAAATGTGCACTTGTGGTGTACTTCAAATCTTAAAAGTATTTTTTAACTATACTTGCAGATTATGTAATATTAATAAAATAAAAGGCCACTTAATTGTACTTAAAAAAAGTACACTTTCATGACTGTTTCTTAACACACTTAAGTATACTTTTAAAAAGTGCACTTTGTAATGCAAATTAAAAGTTTTAGTTTACACTTTAAATCATGTTTTAATAATCATTTGCTTTAAAGAAGTATAATTATTTTGGTGTGTTGACTAACATACTAAAGCATATGTTAAGCATTTGATTATATTTTAATTATAATTTTTGATTAGATTTTAACAGATTTTAACATGCAAAGCGGAGTGCCTGTAACCCCTTCAGCCGTGACTTATTCATGATACAGCATTAGCCTCGAGTACCTTATAACTTTTATAAAACGGCTACCACACAATACAAATATTAAAGCCAAAAATATGTATTAATGCAATTTTCATGAAGTAAACATTAACTAAAAACCTTCCTTTCGCCGGAAAAAATTGTCCCTGACTGTGAACAGCAACAGAAGTTACATTATTACGCCATTAGATGGCTGCAATGATTGTCTTTATGAGTGAGTCAGTCAGTAGCGAAGACTTTTATATTGAAAAGACTGAATTGTTGTGAACACGAAACAAGACGCAACTGACAAATGCTTTGACTAGTGCTGTCAGTCACGGGAAAACCCTTAACTGTTAAAAGGACAAGATAATACATCGGACATTTAAACAGATTTTCTTATTATGAACATAGGACTGACCTGAAGGAAAATGCTAAATCTGAATGCAGGTAATAAACTCGCTCACTCGATCTCTTTCTCACAGCACTCTTCTACATAGTATAGTAAGCTTCAATTAACAATATCAATTGAGAACAAACAGTTTACGTTGCTAAGAGTGGTTGCTAAGGGTGTTGTGTAGTGATACACAGAACCGTTGGGTGAAGCGGTCATAGCCGTGTTTTATCGTGAATAAAACACAGCTATTGACCATTCGGAATCAAGGACAGGAACTAACCGTTTTATAATCGATATTACATTTGAAGTTAAGTTAATATATTTTAAATGTATTAAATTGCAAGTTCATCATTACAGATGTGCAATTACAAATATATTTAAATACATGCACATTTCAATTGCATTTAACATAAATTTACAAAACATTTTAATTGCAATTAACATGCAAATAAGTGCCCCAAAACATTACACACACACACACACACACACACACACACACACACACACACACACACACACACACACACACACAACACACACACACACACACACACACACACACACACACACACACCTACACACACACACACACACACACACACACACACACACACACACACACACACACATAATAAGCACTCTTTAAACGTATGTTAAAGTGTACTTCTTTTTTACAAGGGGAACTGATATCTTTAGAGATGAAAACATACAGTAACATTCAGAAGTAAACATGTCTCTAGAGCATCAAAAAAATGTCATTTAATTCTGGCAATCTCAGTGAAAATTTGTTTCCAAGATGTTGGACATGTTAAGAAAAGCAATTATAAATATATTATAATAATATATTATAGCAATTAATATATTAACAAATGATAGCTATTATAAATATATTTCCACTGAATTGCAGTTTTGTCTAATTAAATTGTTTATTTAAATATTCTAATTAATCTTTTCTTCTGTTTTGGGTATCATTAACAATATTATAAGACTATAATCTGCAGTAATGATAATTAGTTTACAGTTTTTGCCCGTGGCTTGAACACTATAGACCCATGCTTTGACTAAAGTAACACAACTTGAAGCTTTTGTTACCATACCTCAAACACATGTACCCATACCTTAAACAAAAGCACTGCTTTGCACTCTAGTTGCAATTCTGCAACACACTTACTCCTTTATGCAACACACTTGGTCCTGCATACTACACTCTATTTCATACATAAGACACTTCATTCAAAAATGAAATCTCAGGGTGCCATTTGGAAAACACATGTATCCAAAATACAACACACATCGGGTAATTGCAACCACTCAAATACACACCTCAAAACACTTACTTACAAAACTGAACACCAATCAGCCAGCTACAAAAAGGCCTCAGTTAAGCCATTTTGAGAACTTTGCAAGCATGGAGAGCAAGAGGTGGAGGCAGAGGAAGAGGAAGAGGAAGACAAAGAGAGAGAGGAGTAGGTCAAAGAGGCTATGCACTGAACAATATTTCATATGACATTAGAGCAACGGTGGTGGATCATGTGGCCAGACCCAAACAGACGGCAGGATCTATAATCCCACCCACGCACAATTGGCCTGTTTTTCTGTATTTACAGTAGTGTATTGTTTTATTTTTGTATTATTTTTGCGTTACTGCATTTACTATACTGTACTGTATAGTAATGTGATGTGCAGTATTGAGTTGATGTCATTTGTAACCTTTCAGTACTTTCATTTTTGGTTGTTGTGAATAACTTTGTTAAGAAAAAAAAACAGAACAAAAACTGTAAGTGTTGCATTGAGCCTCACAGAATGCTAACTGATGAACTGAATAAAAACAGTGAAAATTAAAGACTGCAGTGTTTTATATAAAGTAGACTAGTGTGTTGCTGCTGATCTGAAAGTGTATTCATATGATGCAAGTGTGTGTCATTTTGTCATCAGAGTGACATTTTGACAAAGGAATGTTAGGTTTTGATAGCAGAGTTTAGGTTTTGATAGTAGAGTTTCACTTTGACAGAGATGTGAATGGTATATTTCCCAGTGTTGTGTCACGTTTACTTGTGTGTAGAGTTTTGGCACAATGAGCGAAGTTTTGCAAAATGTGTTCAAGCAACGGGCAAAAACTGTAACAGTAATAATTAATAATAGTGTATGATCTGTTCTCATATAAGTAACTAAACATGTTCTTTTTCAAGCATTGCATCAGATGTTGTTCTCCATTCATGTGTCGCTGTCTTTTATGTTTTGAAAATTTCTCATCTTTAACACTATCACATGTCCTGTGAACCGTGAAGTTTTTGTGCCTCTTCTTTTGTCTGTCATCTGATATTGGTGGAGTTGTTTCCTCAGGGTTGATCTGATTGGTGGAAGAGTCGAGGGTGTTTTGTTTTCTGACAGCTTGGGGTAATGTTTTATAGAGAAGTGCTACGAGCCGCTGCATCTGAAACACTATGACATTGGAGAATCGTGGGGACGGATCTACCAGCG
This sequence comes from Culter alburnus, assembly GCA_028476615.1. Lineage (NCBI taxonomy): Eukaryota > Metazoa > Chordata > Actinopteri > Cypriniformes > Xenocyprididae > Culter > Culter alburnus. The sequence continues at coordinate 19,852 of JAOTNS010001177.1, read as the reverse complement.
AAGCGTAGAGCTGTGCACGTGCCTCGGTGGAGAAGTCAGCTGCAAGCGTGCACGTTACACGGGTACGACTTACTGAAACTACAGTACTGACACCTGATCCCCTGGAGCTACGGCTCTTTCCTTTTGAACATTGTTCCTTTTGTTTGTGTGTGTAGTGTGTTTGCGAAATCACTGTGAAAATGACGGAGTCTGTAGAATAATAGAGGCCACTGGTGAAGAGGTGTGTGGGTGCAAATCTGGATATATTGGAAAATATTGCAACATCAGTGAGTACACACACACACACACATACACACACCCATACTGAAAACATGAATTTTGAAGCAGTTTATTTCTGAAAGCGCATGTTTTTAATAAGTAACTAGATAAGACAGTTTGGGGTGAGAGTGTGTGCAGTTTACGTTGTAGAGCAAAATGTCAAAGTATTGTCAAGTTATGCCACAGGTTTCGATGTCATCCCTGCACCAGTCTATTAAAAGAATAGTTCAGCCAAAAATGAAAATTGTGTCATCACTTACTCACCATCAGGTTATTCCAAACCTGTATGAGTTTCTTTCTTCTGTTGAACACAAAACAAGATATTTTAAAGAATGTTGGCCCAGACAGTTGACGATAGCCATTACATTACATAGTAGGAAATAAATATTTGGGTGAACTATCCCTTCAACACACATACACACATGCAAATACAGTGTAATAATCTTTCCCTGTGTGTGTCATCAGACCCACAAGAGCAGTGTTACCGTGATTCAGGTGCACAGTATCGCGGTCTAGCCAATGCCACCGTCTCCGGATCATCCTGCCTGTCGTGGAACTCGGATCTGTTGTTCAATGAGCTGACAGTAGATACAGTGGACAGCGCCACCCTCAGGGGCCTTGGAGAACATGCTTTCTGCAGGTGACTGCTTGAATTTTAAAGTCTCATCATGCTTGTCATTATAGTAATGTGCTGAAGATTTATAATACAGCAAAGGTAACTTAAAAAAGTGCACTTAACTGTACACTTATTTTGATGTGTTGACTAACATACTAGAGCATGTGTAAAGTACTTGATTAATTTTACTGTAACATGTTCAATATTACATTTAAAGTTAATATATTGGTAACACTTTACAATAAGGATTCACTTAAAATTAGTTAACTACTTTAAGTAACATGAAGTAAGAATTAACAATACTTCTACAGTAAGTTAATCTTAGTTAATGTCAATCTTAGTTAAAATCAAATGTTGTATTTGATCACATTATTTAATGCACTGTGAAATAACATGAACAAACAATGAACAGTTGGATTTTTATTAACTACCATTACCAAAGATTAATAAATGCTGTAACAAATGTATTGCTCATTGTTAGTTCATTAATCAATACATTAACTAATGTTAACAAATGAGGCCTTATTGTAAAGTGTTACCATGTTTACAGTGCCTTGTGAAAATATTCAAACCCCTTCATTTTTTTCACATTTTATGTTGCTGCCTTACATTAAACTACTTTAAATTACCTTTTTCCACATCAATCTACACCCCATACACCATAATAGCAAAACAAACAACCAAACAAACAAAAAAAAAGATCTGTGACAACTTTGCAAAATTATTAAAAAGGAAAAACTGAAATAAGTACATTGCACAAATTTTCAAACCCTTAACTAAGTACTTAGTTAAAGCACCTTTACAGCTTTAAGTCTTTTTGGGTATGATGTGACAAGCTTTGCACATCTGCATTTGGTGATTTTCTTCAATTCTTCTCCTCAGAAGCTCTGTCAGGTTGGATGGGGAGCATCAGTGGACAGACATTTTCAGGTTTCTCCAAAGATTTTCGATTGGGTTCAAGCCGTGGCTCTGGCCGGGCCACTCAAGGACATTCACAGAGTTGTCCATAAACCATTCTTGCATTGTCTTAGCTGTGTGCTTTGGGTCATTGACCTGTTAGAAGGTGAACCTTCTGCCCAGTCCAAGGTTCTGAATGCTCTGGGACTAGGTTTTCCATTAAGGCTAACTCTATATTTTCCTGCCTGCCACTGAAAAACACCCCCACAACATGATGCTGCCACCACCACTCTTTACTTTTGAGATGATATTGTGCAGGTAATGAGCAGTGCCGGATTTCCTCCAGACATGATGATTGGAACTGAGGTTCATCCGACCAGAGAATATTGTTTCTCACAGCCTGACAGAGTCCTTTAGGTGCTTTTTTTTGCTAATTCCAAATGGGGTTTCATGTGTCCTCACCAAGGGGAGGCTTGAATCTGGTCACTCTGGCATAAAGCCTGGATCGGTGGAGTGTTGCAGTGATGTTTGTCCTTCTGTTAATTTCTCCCATCTCCATATATGATCATGGAGCTAAACTAGAGTGACAATCAGCTTCTTGATCACTACTCTAACCAAGGCCCTTCTCCATCGATTGCTCAGTTTGGCCAGTAGGCCAGCTCTAGGAAGAGTCCTGGTTGTTCCAAAGTCCTTCTATTAAGGATTATGGAGGCTATGTGCTTCTTTGAACCTTCAATACAGCAGAATTTGTTTTGTAGTCTTTCCCAGATCTGTGTCTTGATACAGTCCTGAGCCCTCTAGGCAGCTCCTTTGACCTCATGGCTTGGTTTTGCTCTGATATGCATTTTCAGCTGTTAGACCTTTTATTGAGAGGTGTGTGCTTTTCCAAATCATACCCATTCAATTGATTTTGCTCCAGGTTAACTCCACTCAAAGTGTAGTAACATCTACAGTCGAAATTGGAATGCTCATGAGCTAAATTTCCAGAAAAGGGTTTGAATAATTGTGCAATGTACTTACTTTACTTTTTCACAGATCTTTTTTTTGCTATGTCATTATTGTATATAGGGTGTAGACTGATGTGGAAAAAAAGTAATTTAAAGTAGTTTAACATAAGCCAGCAACATAACAAAATGTGAAAAAAATCAAGGGGTTTGAATACTTACGCAAAGCACTGTATGTGTACTAAATTGCAACATCATCATTACAAGTGTGTAATAACAAATATATTTAAATACATGTTACATACAGGTTTCAATAGAAATTACATTAAAGTATATTTTAGTTTACCATAAATGCTTGTCGGTACATTCAGCAGTAAACTTTAACCATATTTCAAAGACAATAGAATAATGAAATTACAAATGAAGATGTACTTAAGTCCTACCTAAGTTGCTTAAAGCTCAGCTAATGGCATTTAATATAAATTTAAACTATAATACATTGCCATTTAATTGCAGTTAATGTGCAATTAAGTGTCTGAAAACATTACAATACATTTAAACTTAAGTATAATCTTTTAAAGTATATTATTTCAATAATAAATCTGCTAAAGTGTTCTTTTTCACAAATGTAATATTATACTTCTACATAACTGTGTGCGACACTCTGGCAACCAGCCACAGCAGTGTCATTATCACAGCATATAGATATTTTTATTTGATTTTGCAGAAAGCATTGATGTTATGCTGTTTGAAATCTTTCCATATGACTTCATTTGGCAGGAACCCCGATCAAGATAAGTTGCCGTGGTGTTACACAATGACAGACAGAGCCATTTCTTGGGAGTACTGCAACATCCAGCCCTGTTCCAAACAGCCATGTTAGTACAACTGCACATGCACACACAAGAGCAACAGATCCTTCAGCTTCTGCAGAATATTCCTGATAACTCACAAATAATTGTGCATGAGAAGTAAAAGAAAGATAAAGCTTTCTAAAAATTCTGTAGAATTCTCATTGACTTCTTCTTGGCGTGGGAAGAGGAAATCTAAAGCAGTGAAGCAATAGATTTATTGGTCATGAGCACTTGACATCATGTACATGGAACGCCCTGAACATGTTTTTATTAGGATATTATTAACACTGATTCTAGCACAGACATGAGCGACACAAGTGATCGGCGATAAACATGTTAAAGCAAGCTGCTCTTACTGTGACATATTCATTCTTATCTGGTGTACACTGCCGATCTAAAGTTTGGGGTCAGTAAAATTTTTGTTCTTTTTGCACAATGCACAAGGACACATTAAAGGTGCCATTGAAATGAAAAAATTGAATTTACCTCGGCATAGATGAATAACAGGAGTTCAGTACATGGAAATGACATACAGTGAGTCTCAAACACCATTGTTTCCTCCTTCTTATGTAAATCTCATTTGTTTAAAAGACCTCCGAAAAACAGGCGAATCTCAACATAACACCGACTGTTACGTAACAGTCAGGATCATTAATATGTACGCCCCCAATATTTGCATATGCCAGCCCATGTTCAAGGCATTACACAAGGGCAAAATGTCTGTATGTGCACAGCTGAATCATCAGACTAGGTAAGCAAGCAAGGACAATAGCGAAAAATGGCAGATGGAGCAATAAACTTTTTAAATTGTCTTTCTAAATGTTTGTTAGCATGTTGCTAATGTACTGTTAAATGTGGTTAAAGTTACCATCGTTTATTACTGTATTCCGGAGACAAGAGAGCCGTCGCTATTTTCATTATTAAACACTTGCAGACTGTATAATTCATAAACACAACTTCATTCTTTATAAATCTCTCCAACAGTGTGTAATGTTAACTTTAGCCTGTTAGCTACGGAGTACAGCCTCAAACTCATTCAGAATCAAATGTAAATATCCAAATAAATACTATACTCACAGGAATCGATGCATGCATGCAGCATGAATGACGAACACTTTGTAAAGATCATTTTGAGGGTTATATTAGCTGTGTGAACTTTGTTATGTGGTTAAGGCAGTCAAGAGCTCGGGGCGGGGGGAGAGCGCGAGATTTAAAGGGGCCGCACGCACTGAATTGGTGCATATATAATTATGGCTCAAAATAGCCAGTTAAAAAAATTAATTAAAAAAATCTATTGGGTATTTTGAGCTGAAACTTCACAGACACTTTCAGGGGACACCTTAGACTTATATTACATCTTGTTAAAACTGGTTCTAGGGCACCTTTAAATTGATTTCTGAAGGATCATGTGACACTGAAAACTGGAGTAATGCTCCAGTTTTCACAGGAATCACAGGAATAAATTACATTTTAAATATATTACAATATAAACAGTTTGTTTAATTCATAATAATATTTCACTGTTTTGATGAAGTAAATGCAGCTTTCTTTCAAAAACATTAGTTAAAAAACAGTAGTTAGCACAAATGGATCATCTATATCATCTTTATCTAGTCACTTAATCCTAAGTGTTTGCAATTTTTTTTTTTTTTTGACTCAAAGCTCAAATACTATACTTTTTGTCACAGTTTCTTTTAAATTCGGAATAAACCAAAAGTTGCGATAGTCTTTTTGTCCCTGTTGTGACATATATATCTGAGAAAAATGGCTTCTGGAATGAGAAAAAAAAAAAAAAAAAAAAAAAATGTAGGACGGGACTTGATTTTTTTCTTTGGGGAATTGATCGGATGGTTGTGGTTTGCTATTGGTCGATCTAATGTGAGTGACAGGATGTCCTGCCCTTGCACCAGTAAACACGTCATTAGAGAAGAGATGGTGCTGCAGGAGGGAGGGGAAGTTTAATTAAAGATTATGAGGGCTCATAAATCAAAAATAAAAAAAATATAATGATGTGCACCAATAAAACGTTTATAATAAATACTGCAATATTCCATAAAAATACAAGAATGTCAATTTTGATTTCTTGAATCTTCAATATACTTCAATCAGGTGTGTTTGGATTATTTTAGTTAAATATTCTCTCTGTTTCCGCTGTCAGCCTCCCGCAGAGGTCCTGTCATAGCTGCTGCACTGCGGCCGTCCCGCACCCCTGCCAGGACGCCGGTGTGTGGGAAGAGGCACAAGAAACGGATCAGTAGGGCTCGTATCCTGGGTGGGACATCCGCATTGCCTGGTTCACACCCCTGGATGGCAGCGTTGTACATCAAAGATGAGTTCTGTGCGGGAACTCTGATTTCTTCCTGCTGGATTGTATCCGCGGCTCACTGCTTCCTGCGCAAGTATGTGTGTGTCTGTGTGTTTACATACATTTGCATTTTTATGAAGTTATAACTTAATTCTAACTCTCTTTCTCAGTCCATTGCAGTCACAGATTCGGGTTGTTCTTGGCCAGCATGGCTTTAATGACACCGGCCCGAACACCAGGACATTTGGTGTTGAGAAATATATTTCGCACCCCCTTTACACTCAGTTCCTGCCAACCTTAAATGATATTGGTGAGTTTGGACTCCAAGTACAGAAACTTTAACATCATTACAAATTTACAAGCAATGTCCTGAGTGTGTGTGTGTGTGTGTGTGTGTGTTACAACTAGTGTTTTAAAAAAAATTAGGACTATTAAAGAAAGATCAGTTAAAAAGGTGTATATATATATATATATATATAGCATTATATGAAGACAGAAAAATAACTAGTATTATTTTAATGTTTATTTAATTTGTATTGCAAAATACACACTAATCAGAGTGTTGGGTTTCCATGTTTTATTGGGACATTCCATAGACAATGATTTTTATACTGTACAAACTATATATTCTATCTCCTACCCCAACCTCTAAACATACCATCACAGAAAACTTTCTGCATTTTTACATTTTCAAAAAACACCAGTATGATTTATAAGCTGGTTTCCTCATGGGGACCAAAAAATCTGGTATTACTATCCTTGTGGGGACATTTTTTCCACAAAGTAGGGAATTTCACACACAGACTTTGTAGTTACTTACTCTTTAGTTTGTCTTACATTTACACTTTATTCCTTTGCTCTCATTAATGCTCATATGTTCACAGTAAAAAAATAAGAAAACTTTTTTGCTTTTAGTAAACTAAACTTAATTTACTCATCAAAATGCCCATGCAAAAAAATAAATAAAATATACGTTGAGATTTTTTGCATTGTGACATTTGACATTTCATAGGAAATTCTAATTGTGCTTTTTAAAGTTTCCCAGGAAATGCGTGAATAACATATACAGATGCAGACGTGGGCTGGTGTGACGCAGACGCGCTCCAACACGCTGTTCACCAGCACTTGTGTTGTTTGAAATGTTTTGTTTTCCCAATCTCGCCATTTCCCATTCTCTTAATAGTATTCCTATCTCCAAAAGCCTTTTAAATAAAACTCATCTTTTGTATTTTCCAAAATAAAAAAAGAGCACCCTTTGTTTATGCAAAACTTGCCAAGGCATTGCAATTTAGAGAGTAAGCATTTGTGTGTCGTGTTGTGTTGTGTATGTGTTTTGTTTGTAATAAAAGCTGTTTTCATAGCCTTAGTGAAGCTGAAGAAGGTCAACGGACGCTGTGCTCAGAAAACACCATTCATCAGGCCAATCTGTCTGCCAGGGAAAGACACAAAGTTCCCGGATCACTACTGCTGTAAGATCTCAGGCTGGGGTCACATGAGCGAGAGTGAGTGACTAACAATCTCTCAGAGATTTATAGTATTTATATATTTTTAGCATTTATTTTGTAGATGTGAATCTTTTTTTTTTTAAGATTACTGTATGATATTCTATGATGGTGAAGATGTTGATTATATGAAAGCAAACAAACAAACAAAAAAACAGCAAGGCAGCTCACTGTGTTTTGGAACACGCGCATATAATGTACTGATGAGTCAAAACATTATGAACAGCGAATAAGCGAATATCGTTGATCTTCTTCTCTAATAAGGCCACATATTATAGTCTGGGTAGATTAGATGGTAAGCAAACAATAAGTTCTTGTAGTCAACATGTTGGATGCAGGTGAAATGGGCAGGAGTAAAGTTCTGAGTGACTTTAACAAGGGCCAAATTGTTATGGCAAGGCGAGTGGATCAGATTATCTCTGAAACGGCAATTCTTGTGGGTTACTCCCGGTTAGCAGTGGTGAAATTTATTGGTCTGAGGAGGGACAAACCACAAACAGGCAACAGGGTGTTGGGTGCCCAAGGCTCATCGATGCATGAGGACAATGAAGGCTATCCCGTCTGGTCCGAGCCAACATAAGGTCTACTGTGCCGCAAGTCACACAACAGTTTAATGATGGTAATGAGAGGAATGTGTCACAACACACAGTGCATCGCACTCTGCTGCATATGGGGCTGCGTAGACGCAGACCAATCAGAGTGCCTAGATGACCCTTGTCCACTATCGACATACTTCACCTTTAAACGAATCAGTTTAGGACACAGATCTAAAGAGAGGATAAATAAGAAACACTATGGCATCAATTTAAATGTATGCCAGAAGTAGTTTTTAAATTAATAATTAAAAATAAGCACTATACTTTAATTAGTATTGGTAGCCTATTATAAATAAAAAAGTAAAATGTAATTATATTAAATATATGTAGGCTATAATAAATAAAAAATATCAATAGCCTGTTCTTTAAAAAAAAATTAGTTGAAATTGTGCTTTTAACAAAAAACTGATGATTTTAACAAATGCACAGACTATTGATTAACATCCTCTGATAGTTACAGTAGGACTGTCTTAAAAATTTAGAAGTTTTTGTAAAAAATAAGTTTCCCTATGGAGAAAATGAAATTTGATTTAGTCTAGTTAGTATTGTATCAAATACAATGTGATTTGAGCAATTTCGATGATCGAGATCTGGTAGCAGCAGCTCATTTTTCCTCTTGGGCGAGCGATTCGCGGAGAAGCAGGCAGCTTCCTGCCCATGAAATCCCCCATATGCAAGCAAACCAATGAGAACGCGGGACAATGATGACGATCTTATATTATATATAGATATGATATTATATGTATTCTCTGTTTTATATATACATATATATATATATATATATATATATATATATATAGATATGTGTGTGTCTGTAAAAAATGTCTGTATCACACGGCATGTGGTATGGTAGTGTAATAAATGGTAGTATAAAAATGGTAGTGTATTGTGATTGTTTGAGGTCACCATTATTTTTGATTGCGCTGCTAAAAAAAGATGTTCTTATTCAGTATTTTTATCTTGAGAAGCAAAATGACTTAAGATATTAAGTCTTGTTTTCTGAAACAAATATATCAAAATGAAGCAAGTTATGCTTAAAGGTGCAGTAAGTGATTTCTGAGAATCATGTTGCACAGTATTTGAAATTAACCTAAACAAACACATTGCTCTGCCCCCAAAATGCACAAACTCGCAATGCAAGAGAGATGTTTTTGTCATAACAGAAGCGAAGCAAAATAAGGCTTCAAAAAAATAATGATGAGGAAGAACAAAAAATTAGCATACATACACGAGTATACAATTAAGAGTTCATTGTTATTTGCCAGCAGCACACCAGCTCCAGACATGACACTCAAAACCATGTTACTTATGTGTGGAGCAGAAACAACGCAACATTCATTTGGCCTTCCTGCTCAGGTCTCTCTCAATATTAACGCAGATTCTAAAGTTCCTGCCTGATCATAACCCTTCTTCTTTCCAGTGATATTACTCTGAACTTTTCTCTTTTCTAATGTCTCTCAGCCATCTCTTTTTCTACAGTATTTCTTCAAATCCCCCTTTTACTCACTGTCTCTCTCCTCCCCCACCATGAGTGTATACGCCCCCTACTGCTGATTGGCAGTTTGCAAGTTTGTTCTGGTGCTCAGTCCGATCCACTTTCAAACAGCGTTTTTCAGGAAATGTGTACTGCAACTGTAAATCAAGAAAATATATCTGCCAGTGGGGTCCGAAAAATAAACTTGTTTTCCCTTTGAATTCAGTTTATAAACATGAATTATGATTTGCATAAAATTTGTGAAAGTAACTTGTGTGTGTTTGTTTAGAGGCAAACTCGTATTCTCAGCTGATCGAGGGAGTGGTGAAGATTATTCCTTTTGACCATTGTTCGAGTCCAGAAGTGTATGGATCAGAGGTCCGGTCTGGGATGCTGTGTGCCGGGAGTGACTCCTGTGTGGACGCCTGCCAGGTGAGGTGAGACGTTAAAACACTAAACACTTATGATGTAACGTATGATGTATCTTCTTCTAAGTATCAACAAATGCATAGCTCATTGTTAGTTAAAGGGTTAGTTCACCCAAAAATTAAAATTCTGTCATTTATTACTCACCCTCATGCCGTTCCACACCCGTAAGACCTTCGTTAGTCTTCGGAATGCAAATTAAGATATTTTTGTTGAAATCCGATGGCTCCGTGAGGCCTGCATAGGGAGCAATGACATTTCCTCTCTCAAGATCCAAAAAGTTACTAAAAACATATTTAAATCAGTTCATGTGAGTACAGTGGTTCAATATTAATACAGTATTTATAAAGCGCGAGAATAGAAATTTTTGGTGCGCCAAAAAAACAAAATGACGACTTATATAGTGATGGCCGATGTCAAAACACTGCTTCAGGAAGCTTCGGAGCCTTATGAATCAGCGTGTCGAATCAGCGGTTCGGAGTGCCAAAGTCATGATATTCAGCAGTTTGGCGGTTGGACACGCGTCTGAATCATGATTCGACACAGAAGAATCATAATGCTCCGAAGCTTCCTGAAGCGTGTGTGTGAAATTGGCCATCACTAAATACGTTATTTACATAATCGTTATTTTGTTTTTTTGGGCACAAAATATTCTCGTCGCTTTATAATATTAATGTTGAACCACTGTACTCACAAGGAACTGATTTAATATGTTTTAGTAAATTAATGGATCTTGAGAGAGGGGAGGAAATTCATTGCTGGCTATGGAGGCCTCATGAGCATCGGGATTTCAAAAAAATAAAATTTGTGTTCCGAAGATTAACGAAGGTCTTACGGGTGTGGATGAGTAATAAATGGCATTATTCATTTTTGGGTGAGCTAACCCTTTAATGTTAGTTAATGCATTATTAATGTGACCTTATTGTATCACATTTTGCAATGAATAAAAAAAATATTTTATTATTTTTGCTGACAAGGTGACAAACCATTTTGCATCAGAATTAAAAAGCATTGGAATATGAGCCACATGTATCTTTTTTAATGTGTGATGTGATTTGTTTAGGGAGACTCCGGCGGTCCTTTAGCGTGTGAGTGTGACGGTGTGAGTTTCCTTTATGGCATCATCAGTTGGGGGGACGGATGTGGACGGTCGGGAAAACCAGGCGTTTATACCCTCGTGCCCAAATATGCTGACTGGATAAACAGCGTCATCAAAAGATCCAAACAAACATCAGCTAATAGAACAAAGATAAACATCTGCATCGGGAATCAGTGACAAAGATAACCCGTAAAATCACTGTGATTTATTAGTAATGTATAGTTGACACTTTCCATTACAGTGTTCATGTTAACGAGTAATACTAATGAACTTAATGTGTCATTAATGCTATTGTATTTATATTAACAAGCAATGTTGTGACATGTACACACTGTAATGTTAAGTTTATGTATTATATTATTTTATATATATTTTTGCATATCAATAAATTTTTGAGTTGATTGTGGTGAAGTAAATGTGTCTTTTAAACTGCGTGAAGTATTAAAAAATGTTATTAGACAGTGTTTGGGGGAATCCTAACGGAATCTATCAAGAACATTTCCTCACAGTTTTCTTTATTTAAATTTTGTTTGTAATTCAGAATTTTAATTATTATTAAGGATTATTTCATCATATTCTCATTACTTTAGTATAATAATGAGAATTTCAACAAAACAAGGCACTGCCTATATATATACATGCGCATGTTTTTGTTTCTGTTATGTTTTTGTTATGATGACGTGGGTAAGACATTACAAGGGGAGGGTGACATTACCACACGTCACCATATTTCAAAAGGTTTATAAATCATAGAGAATTTGTTTATTTGAGAAAGTAAAAATCTGTGTGTGTGTGTGTAAATGTGACGCTGCACTTTTTCTACCTGATCTGACCATTATAAAAGACCTCGTTGTGGTGCTTTCACATGATCACATTGTCACAAGACAAATTTTGTAAGGGTTACATGACAAATGCATGTGAGGGTTAATTATGTTTGACCTAAAATAATTGTTCTGCACCGACACAGTAACCTTTGACTGACCCCTGACATATGTGGTCTATTGGGGCGCGTGCTTGAGGCAGCGGGGTCGAGCGCTCCGGAGTTATTTTGAAAGTGACGCACGCGCAGCTGTCATGAGGGGAAGATGAGCGATACCGTGATCGCGGAGGGAGCAGCAAAAATCAGAGACGGCAAAAAAGTACGGAAATCGCTCGCGTGAGCTGAATGTGTGTATAATTTGTTCATGAGTGACTGTGTGTAAAGGTTTGCTTTGAATTTTCTCTCGCAGTGGAGGAGTCGCTGGCTGGTTCTGCGCAAACCCTCACCGGTCGCAGGTCAGTTCATCATGATCATACACTTCACAGCAACACAAACTCAACACATTTTGATTTTACGTAAAAGTAACATGTACATTAATAAATATAAATAAACGGAACATTATTACAAGTAAAACTTACAACGACAATATAGCAAAATAAACCAGCAAACAGTAAGAAATATGTGTATAAATACTGCGGTGCATGCGTGGGAATCGAAGTGTATACTGTAAATATTGTATTGTGTGTGTGTGTGTATGTGTATATATATATATATATATATATATATATATATATAATGAGCATTGTATCTTTAGATTAAGTAATTTCACTTTAATAGCAGTTAATAGGTCCTTTTCATTGTCATTAAAGTGAAATAACTGAACATAAACATACAAGCTTGATAAAAATGCAAGAAAAAACATTTCAGATGGCACTTAGAGGCTTCTGTAGTCTTGCAAACTCATTAATTTTACTCAAACCTATAATAAATAACCATATTAAATTACACAAATATACTTAATGCATTTATGTATTTGTACTTTATTAACCAAGTCTTTGCTGCTTACCTTCAATGATCTAATTCAACTATACTAATAAGCAAAAATTACTTTAGATTAGATTTAGAACTTCCTTCTCCTGTATCCTATTCTTCTTTAATCCAGAATGGCAGCCCAGCTGAAAGGTTTGTTTGAGTTATGTTAACGTTATGTTTGAGAACGTTAATTCAGGTCCACTAATTTATGTTCCAGCAGTTTCATATAACCGCACTGGAATGTTTCACTATTCAGTACAGCACTCTTGCTTCAGTGAAATGTCTTGCCATCGCTGCAGTAATTTAGTGGCACAGTGAAGTTTTCTATTGCGGTAGATCAGCTGTGAGAGCAGAAATGTGTGAAGAATGACGTTTGTACAGCTGTTCACACTTGTGTGTGTGTGTATGTGTGTGATATGCCAAAGGTGGTTTTGTTTGTTTGTTTGCTTTTGTAGTAGCAGGCATCACATGTTTGACCTATCTACATCTTTGAGGGGATGTAAAAATTGTTTTTTGGACATGCACCTCTACATGCACCTCTTTATTTACATTTAAATATGGTTAAGGTTACAGTAGTTCATAGTAGACCTATAAATGGTACAATGGCACATGAAACACTACACTACCATTCAAAAGTTTGGGGTCGGTAAGTTTTTAAAAATATTTTTGAAAGAAAATCTCTATAATATAATTATAAGTCCTATGATCAAAGCTGGATTTTCAGCATCATTACTCCAGTATTCAGTGCCACATGGTCCTTCAGTAATAATTCTAATATGCTGATTTGCTGCTCAAGAAACGTTTCTGATTATTATCAATGTTGAAAACAGTTGTGCTCATTCATATTTTTGCGTCAAAACGTTTTTTTTTTTTTTTTCCAGTAATCTTTGATGAATAGAAAGTTTAAAAGTATAGATTTTATTTGAAATAGAAATCTTTCATAACATTACAGTTTTTCTCAATCGATTTGACACATTTCTCCAAACTCGGATCACTGTTCTCAAAACAGTTAACACAGTGATCTGAACACTTTGTAATTATCCTTAACAGATTGTACGTTTTCATTAATTTCACACAATTGTAAATCATGTGAATAATTTTCTCAAAACACTATGCACAAAGTTCTCAAATGATAATAATTAATACATCCAACCAAAACTTTAATAAATGAGGAAAAAAAAGGATCACCGGTTTTGGCTATACACAAATCACAAAACATTTATGTACCGTTTGCCCAAACACAAGAAACAAAACTCTGGAATTTGTCATATTATCAAATGCACATGGTATGTTTTCAATTGGCCCCAAAATGATAACTGCTTGGTTAATAATACACATAACACCGTAAATTTAGTTTTCTTATCTGTTTACTCATTTATCACAACTGCATAATGTAACAGGGAAAGTATGAAAGGGAAAGTATACGTAGAGCAACAAAAGAATAAGAATATTAAAGAGAAAGGGAAAATAAAGTGGTGTAAGTGTAAAGGTGGTGGTGTGGGTATAGCGAAAGGTGTGTAATGAGAAAGAAAGGAAGAGTGGAGCAGATAGAGGGAGATCAAATGAAGAGAGAGGATGTAAAAAAGTAGAAGAGATTGGTGGAGAGCATTGGTGTAGCACTGGATCTACAGTGTAGCATTGGATCTGCTTATTTCACTCTGTGTTATTGCTTTATTGAGGGACAAACCCAATGGAACTGGAAGAGGTAGCATTTGATCATATCGAGGCCTTTGTCAAGACACCCCAAATTGGTGTTTTATTTATAAGACATTCAAAATAAAATACTTTGGCATAATTTTATGCTTGAATAAACATAAACAAATTGTATAAATATCAGTAGTTTTAAAGCAGTTGAGATAATTGAAAACTTTCACACTGCAATTTGTATGTTCTCAAATGTCAGGGTGACAACTGCAAACATGGCTGTTTTATATAAATTGACAAGGAAACAACATTAAGCCTGATAATGCAACATCCAGAGGAAATCAATAGATCACTGTGGCAGAGTGAAAAGGTTTGTAGATCTCTCTCAAATACTGATAAAACTGCTAATTTCAAGTATAGGAAGATTGGTACACTTTGCATGTCAGGTGGTACAATGATATAATATATATTTACAAATATTTGGTTGTATCACCTGACAAAAGAAAGTAAAAAAATTTAATTTAAACACTTCGAAATGTTATGTAACAACTAAAACTTTTTTAAACATATGCATTTCATATGCATTAAAGGTGCCATCGAATGAAAATTTTAATTTACCTCGGCATAGTTGAATAACAAGAGTTCAGTACATGGAAATGATATGCAGTGAGTCTCAAACTCCATTGTTTCCTCCTTCTTATATAAATCTCATTTGTTTAAAAGACCTCCGGAAAACAGGCGAATTCACATAACACCGACTGTTACGTACCAGTCGGGGTGTACACCCCATATTTGATATGCCAGCCCATGTTCCTAACATTATGAAAGGCATTACACAAGGGCAGGACGTCTGGATGTGCACTGCTGAATCATCAGACTAGGTAAGCAAGCAAGGACAATAGAGAAAAATGGCAAATGGAGCAATAATAACTGACATGATCCATGATTACATGATATTTTTAGTGATATTTGTAAATTGTCTTTCTAAATGTTTCGTTAGCATGTTGCTAATGTACTGTTAAATGTGGTCAAAGTTACCATCGTTTCTACTGTATCACGGAGACAGAATATGCCTCGTATTTTATTTAAACACTTGCAGTCTGTATAATCATAACACAACTCATTCTTTATAAATATCTCCAACAGTGTAGCATTAGCCGTTAGCCACGGAGCACCATCAAACTCATTCAGAATCAAATGTAAACATTTAAATAAACACTGTACTAACGCGATTAGACATGCTGAAGGGCCAGCAGCCCTGAATCGGCGCATTTCTAATTATGCCCCAAAATAGGCAGTTAAAAAAAATAATAATAAAAAAAATCTATGGGGTATTTTGAGCTGAAACTTCACAGACACATTCAGGGGACACCTTAGACTTATATTACATCTTGTAAAAAAAACGTTCGATGGCACCTTTAAATTTGCATCAGTTTTGAAAATATTTTTTTAAATACCTTTTTTGAAGCTTTATTTGTCAATGATCCATATAACAAAACCTGTTGGAAAAACATTACAATAAACATGTATTTTAATTAGTGTATTTGTACATCCGCAGCTGAAAATGTTTTAAAATCAATAGACCATATACCTGTAGTTTTGATGTTAGTATTTACTTTTAATAAATGCATTACTAGAAAAAAATGCAGTGCTTTACTTTGCAGCAAAGTTGAACTGTTTGGCTAAGATAAGAGTGTGTTAAGATCACTGTGTTACAGTTTTTTTCAACTGCTATACACACATTTTCAAAACTTTGTCTCTTTTTTTTTCAAAACTTTACACACAAATCCAGGAATTGCCCAGAGAAAATGCAAAATGCCTCACATGTCTTGCAAAATGAAGCACTGCATTCAAAATATCGGAAAAGGAAATCAAGATACTTCCTGTTAGACTTTTTGTGTTACATAGAGAATTGTGTGTTGTGTTTTGCAAAAAGTGTTTTATGAAATTGAGTCGAAGGCCGAGAATTAGTGTATGGTTTTGCATATTTGGTGTGTCGTTTGGGGTGTTTGAGTGTCAGGTTTCAGAAATTGTGTGACAAGTAAGGATTTTGTGTGTGAGTAGTTGAAAAAAACTGTAACTGTTTTGAGAGCAGTTACATTACTTTGGAAAAATGTGTCAAATCAATTGAGAAAAACTGTAAAAATGTCTTTACTGTTTCTTTTGATAAAAGGTGCCCTAGAACCAGTTTTAACAAGATGTAATATAAGTCTAAGGTGTCCCCTGAAAGTGTCTGTGAAGTTTCAGCTCAAAATACCCCATAGATTTTTTTTTATAAATTTTTTAATGGCTATTTGAGCCATAATTATATATGCAACCGATTCAGTGCGCGGCCTTTAAATCTCGCGCTCCCCGCCCCCGAGCTCTTGACTGCCTAACCAGCATAAACAAAGTTCACACAGCTAATATAACCCTCAAAATGGATCTTTACAAAGTGTTCGTCATTCATGCTGCATGCATGCATCGATTCCTGTGAGTATAGTATTTATTTGGATGTTTACATTTGATTCTGAATGAGTTTGAGGCTGTGCCCCGTGGCTAACGGGCTAAAGCTAACATTACACACGTTGGAGAGATTTAAAGAATGAAGTTGTGTTTATGAATTATACAGACTGCAAGTGTTTAATAATGAAAATAACGACGACTCTTGTCTCTGTGAATACAGTAAGAAATGATGGTAACTTTAACCACATTTAACAGTACATTAGCAACATGCTAATGAAACATTTAGAAAGACAATTTAAAAATATCACTAAAAATATCATGATATCATGGATCATGTCAGTTATAATTGCTCCATCTTCGGAGGTCTTTTAAATAAATGAGATTTACACAAGAAGGAGGAAACAATGGTGTTTGAGATCACTGTATGTCTTTTCCATGTACTGACTCTTGTTATTCATCTATGCCGAGGTAAATTCAATTTTTAATTCGATGGCACCTTAAATGTAATGCATCCTTGCTGAATAAAAGTATTACTTTCTTTTAAAAACAACAAAAATCAGGGCCGTGTTCAAAAACCGAATGAGTTCAAATGCTGTAGCCGGGTCAAAGACAGGACTTTTTTTTTTCTCTGGATCTATTAATTTATTCAAAAATACATTCAAATACTGTTAATACATACAGTGACTTGAGATACCAGTTCATTTGTTGTTTTCATTTTTAAATTAAAATTCACATAAAATTTTTTAGGGGCACAAAGTAAATCATTGACAGCTCCAATAAGACAAATGTCCTCATAAAATACACACACAAAAAAAGTGATGGCACTCTTACAAAAAAAAGGTAAGTATAGTATTTTCTTACTATTTTTTGGGGGGAAAACAATAATAAAAATAAACAAAAAATAAGCAGTGCTAATGTTAAAATATTACTATTTTTGAAAGACTTGTCTGCTAAATCATAGTCATGTCATTGTCATCAAGGTCAAGTGGACCTTTCAGACCTTTGTGACTGTATGTCAAGGTTAATAAATCTCTTTAAATATGTCCTTTATAAAAGCTAATGTGTAAACTGTGCGTGTTTGTGTGTGTCAGATTGTTTGGTGCTGTACGTGTATAAGGAGCGGGGTGTGAAGGACAGGAGCAGCGTGACGCTGGAACACATCTGCGGTCTGGAGGCATGTGTCAGTGCTGATGGCGTTCCCTTCATCCTCTCAATCCTGTGTCTCAGTCAAACTGCCATGCTTGGCTTTGACAGCAAGGAGGCACTGCAGAGCTGGGACCTGCGACTGCGCTACTGCCTTGGGGAAGGTCAGAGTTCAACATTTTACCCATAAAACTTACAGTCCACAATGACCGATGAGATAATAGCTATCTGTATCTGTTTCCATGATAAAGGGGTAGGGCTGGCTCGATATCACAATGTTGGCTTCAGTACGATACCACAATCTAATAACATAGTATCGATATTATATCGATACCATACAGGATCTGAATTTCGGGGTGGGATTGTGGGCATTGCGCATAATTTTACTCATTCCTGCAGGTTTCATGTTTATAATGTGGGAAATCACCGCAAACATTTATTAGTAAAGTAATCAACACATATTATCACATCAAATCAGTAATTTGAAGATTTTTCTTGTGAGAAGTAATTTCACAAACAGCTTGATGAATTAGTTTTGGTCGTGCTGAGTGATATTTACCTGCTTTATCCATTTTGTTCTTCTGTCAGTTTGGGTAACACACTGCCACCTAGTGGTGAACTTTGGAACTACAGTGTATCAGGTACCGAAATTAGCAAAATCATGATATTGTAGTATTTGAAATAAAATTTATATTGATATTTTCCCAGTAGCATTATACTGCGCAACCCTATAAAGGGGTAGTTTAGTCAAATAGTTTAGTTGCTAAATGTTTAACATTAAATCTATTTTTTAAAATTATATCTATATATTTTTTTTTAAAATATGCAGCCTTATGAACTCATATCAATGACTACATGGAATAATTACTGTCTACTAAGTATTATATTTATAATTATATATTATAATTATTAAAATGATTTTTAAAAATAATTTGTCACACCAACGCAGGACCATTTATATTGAGGTAGGCGATATGGTGACACATTTGACCAGTTAGAGCATTTAAAGCATATACTTTTCCACATTCATGTACATTTTAACTACGTTTTGATGTTGAAACCAACATCATGCTGCATTATGCATCAGCTACCCAAAGAGATTTGATTGATTCATATGATTGTTGTGTATGTGCTTGAACTCTTTGTAGTTGTGAGCAGGCATGTGATACAGTTAGCTGTGTGTC
Source organism: Culter alburnus (assembly GCA_028476615.1). NCBI lineage: Eukaryota > Metazoa > Chordata > Actinopteri > Cypriniformes > Xenocyprididae > Culter > Culter alburnus. The sequence continues at coordinate 673 of JAOTNS010001177.1, read as the reverse complement.
GGTTTGGTGTGTGGGTGTGTGTGTGTGTAGCTGCCTCTTTTTTGATTTGCGTACCCTCATAAATCTCTTTAGTGCTAACAGGTTTAACCCTGCCTGCATTCCCTCATCACATTTTACACACACAGACAAAGACAAGCTGTTGTTACTGCACAGACCAAAGTAAGTGAATGACGTTCCTGGCATTAGGAATACTTTCTAGAATTTCTAGTTAGTGCTGTTTGCTGAGGCAAGGAGTACTATCATTCATAAGTTGGATTAGGGATCTAAACAAACCCCAAACTTATGATTTTCACTTGGCAGATGATATAATAAATAAAACTATGAGTGTAAATTACAGTTTTTTACGATTGCTTACACACTAAAATTAAAAATAACACACAGTTACTGAAATCCTACACTCAAGGAGCAAAACCTTAGCCCAGATCTGCACAACTATAAGCACATTCTCAGCCTCACACTTTTTGCAAAACACTACACACATTGTTTTGCACAACACTAAACACACTTCTCTACATTAGACACAGAAATCTAATATAATGTCACTTTGCCATTTCAAGACACTGCTTTCCAAAATATACACAAATATAAACACCAATTGATAAAAACCGTCATGTGGCAGACACGGAGGTGATGAAATGGAAACGAAAAAATAAGGGAAAAGTGAAGAGAACAA
>JAOTNS010001176.1:0-120066 GCA_028476615.1 Culter alburnus | reverse complement strand
GGGGGAATATGGGCAAAAATCCGGCAAGCAAATCGGAATATGCAACCGCAGGGGAATAGTCATAACAGAGGGATGTAAACAAAACATACACATAACCTAGTTCTAGCATAGCCTGCTAGCTCAAGACTGTATGTAGACCACGCTTACACTCGGGTCCTACAAATTCCAAACCAAACGGAGGACAAGCAGCGCGAGCGCCAGGAATTAGGTGGCGAAACAACCGTGCCAACACATAACTGACGAATAGCGAAGCGAGTCTAGCTATAACAGTATGAGCCTAAGAAATACACAACGCTACAAAAAAAAGCGCGCCATAACGGGCCTGCCTGTAACAGTCAGCATAACATACAGTTATTTGCCCAAACAACCCCTTAAAAAACAGAACAGATGACAAACTATATGCCATGGGACAGCTTATCAGGAAAAGCAAGGTCTATATTGAGAATGAAAAATGGACCTGGTTACCTCCTGGGGATCGTAGAATGCAGATTCCTCCCGATTCGTCACACGGAGGGGGGAAAATCCAAGTCCCATAAGCCCAAAGCACTGCAATATCACGCAAGGCTGGCGGGCAGTCATGAACTATATCATCATAGGCCCAAACATCAGCCGACTGTAAAGCCCGCAGATATAGATGTTCACAAACGCTACCTGGAGGCGCAGGAAGAGCGAGGGCGAGAAAAACAAAAAAAAACCCTCGCGAGTGCAGGAGCGGAGATCGATTACCGGCGCTGATGCGCCGCTCCCGATCACCTCCCTCAAATCTTGATTCTTCCTTGCTAGATCTCGACGTCTCGCGAGTATCGAGGAGGGGAGGCGCACGAGCGGCGACAAGTTCCCTCGGGCATGCCTCTGAGCATAGGCTCGAGACGCCGGCTCTCCCAGCTGTCTGGGCCAGAGCTGGATCGAGCGGGATGCAAGATTCTAACGCCGCGGGAGCGCGTTTCTTCGCCTCCCTGATCAAGATCCGTAAGCAGATCAGCCGGGTACGCCAGAAGCACCGTCATAGTGTGCAACACGCGCACCAGCCTGACCTGCAGCCCAGCCCTGCCATTCAAACGTGACGTCAACCTTCAACGCTTGGATGGCAGGGCCCTATCGCCGGAGTTGCCGGGCCATGGGTAGAGAGAAAAAGATCGTCTAACCTGCTCGCGAGGGGTTCCCTCCTCACGCGCTCCAGGGGCAGGCCGCAGTCGCCTTGAAGCGCGTTCCATAACCTCCAGCAACTCCGAAAAACGCAGCGAAGGGAGGGATCGGAGCGGGAGCCGGGGGCCTCGCCCGCTTCTCCGACCGGAGCATCTTTCTGCTCTCCGGGGCTTTGGACCAAGAGGAGCACTCGCTCCGATGTCTGAGGAGGTTAAGATAAAACAGCGACGTAATCCGCCAGAAGCGCGTCTTCGTCAGTCGCTTCAGTTGAGAAAGATTGACACCCCTCCAAAATTCTCAGCGAGCTCCACCTGCGAGTCCCATGATTACAATCGCCGCTGAGCCTCAGCCCGAGCGGGGCCAGAAACCACCAGGCAGCGGTTGGTGGCACCTCTCCCCTCAGAGAGGGGCCAAACGGAAGGAGCTTTTTCTAGGAAAACGCTCACAGTTAGCACAGGCAGCACCCTCGAGTACTGTCCGTGCGTGCTCCTCGCCCAGACAGAAACGCACAAGTTGTGTGTGTCCTCCGGTGTCAGAAACCTGGGACAAGGAATCAGCACACTTACTGACGATTTAGCAGACCCTATTTCTTTGGCAGAGAGAAAATTGGCAGGCACGAGCAAAAGCAGTAGCGAAAAGACAAGAGGATGTCGGCTGTTTCCCCAGGCATCCCTTTATACGTCACGGTTCGCGCCGGTTTGACGTGATAGGCTGTCGACGGCCCAAGGATTGGAGGTGTGGTGATTTTTGGCATTTCGAGCACGGGTCAGGAGGACGTTCCCCATAGCGCAGTCAGCGCAAGTGGAGTTCCCTTGCGAAAGGGAACTTCGAGTAATGAATCGTTTTTTGGCACAATTTGATGAAAGCATTGGTTTCCCACCACTAGAGCTAGCTGTATTTTCTGTTTTCTTACCTCTACAGCACTGTCCTCCGCGGCAGCAGACAAATTTAAACCCTTTGAAAAGAGTTTGGTTAATTTAGGCATTTCCAACTTTCAGGCATGCCTAACACTATACAACATACGAAAAGAACAACATACAAACAGTAATAACAGACACAATGTACTGGGGAAATGCAGTTCATTCATTTAGACGAGGTTGTCAATAAATTAATGGCAAAGAATCAGTTTATAGACAACTGTCTGGGTTTCTAGTGGCCGTCTCCTAAGGGTCTTTGAAATGTGTGTAAAGAGCACATGGTGCAGATGGGGTGATAGCGCTCAGCAGGGGTGCTTTTTATATTTGTGTTTGATCGCTCCAGACGCTACATTTTCCTCTAAATTATGCGATGATTGCATCTGAGGACGTTTGCGCGATTTCTCCATCTATCTATCCTGACTCTTTCAGCCAGAAACAGAGGGAGCTCATGAGAAGACAACAGGATTTATGAGTGTGAATCTGTATTTTGTCAGGAATCAACAGGCACAGGGAAGTGACGGATAAAACATTAAACCAAATAAATACATGATTATAATCATATAGGAATTGTCTACGTTCCTCAAGCAGTCTCTGATATTTTCCATAAACGTGTGTAATTATTATCGCAATGGTTAACATAAGTAGCCTTTAGCATTGCATATATGACTGGAATCGCGACTGGCTCTGACAAGCATGACACGTTAGGAGTAAAATATCACATCATAAAAGGCTTGGTGCATCAGTGACAGGTGAAGTACAGACAGCGGGTTGTTCATGTATGGCAGGGTCAGGATGCTCTAGTCATGCAGCAGCTCTTTTGTGGAAATTCAGTAAAGTAAAGGGCAATTAAGGGCACGAAAACTGTTTGTTGTATTGTGATATATTAACTAATAAATGTACTAAACTGTTGTCCCTGAGTGCTGTAACGACATCTTTCATAAAGATTTGCAACTTTACAAAGTAAACAATGATGCAAAAAACACTTAGCCTAATTAGCACACAAAATACCATTGGTATGCTACTTCCGCCGCCTCACCGGAAGTTGTACCCACATTCTTTTTTTACAGTAGCGCCCCACGGAAACAGGTGAATAGCAACAGTAACTAAAGGGTATATAGCAGAGATCGAGTCAACTAGATCATCCACTGTGAAGGCCTCATCAACACGACAGCCAGTGCCACAGTTCCTCAACAAACCGTCCATACCGGCGTGATGAATACGATCCTCAACTGGATGGAACTGAAATAAATACTTTGAACACTTGTTTGCCACCTGATGTCACCTGATGGAGTTTGGGTTCCTTGCCGCTGTCGCCTTTGGCTTGCTTAGTTGGGGACACTTGACATTGACTGACATTGATATTCAACAGTATTCTTGACATTTATTCAACAGTTTGATCTGCCTGCATTGACACTATTTCTTTAAGAGCTGCGTGCAGCCAAATTATATTCCAGTTATCAATGTAAGTTACTTTGACACAATCTGCATGTAAAAAGTGCTATATAAAATAAAGGGACTTGAATTGACTAAAGGGGGCGGGGCAGTCGGCCCATCTCGGGACCGGGCCGGCCGTTGCCGATTGGGCCGGCCGTTTCTTAACATTAATTCATTATTAATATTATTATAACCATAGTGAAATCGTGCTAGCAATAAAAACCATCCTATGCGCTGTCGGCCTGTAAAAACTATTTATTTATATATATAAAAATAAAATGACCGGCCACATTAAAAAAATGGTCCGGCCCCTCTGGCATTTGCCAGAATGCCCGAGGCAATCCGCCCATGGATATGGCTCCAGTTCGTTTTTTTAATGCCCCTTGCTAACTTCCTCTGTATAACAGAGACACCGGAGGCAGGAATAAAAGCAGTTATGATGTTTATTGAGCAAACAGCAGAGCAAAACGGGTGGTGAATGAAGTGGTGGAAGATCTCAGAGGTGGAATGAGAGATAATACTGTCCTTGTTATGTTGCAGATGAATGAGAGGGAGACGCTGGAGAAGGCAGATGGGAACACTCACACACACTGGTAGGTAGGCACACGAGGAGGACTGGAGAATGGGACGAAGGAGATGATGAAGCTGGGTAAGTATCGCCTTGGGAGTCCTTGAGGTAAGTTTACAACTGGTGTAACACAAACGAGACCGGACAGTGAGTGTGTGTGAGTGTGGGGTTTAAGTGCTGGTGTTGATGACTGATGTGATGAGCTTCAGGTGGCGGTGATTAGTACGCTGGTGATTGGGTGCGCGGGTACTGAAGTGAGGTGGAACCTGACGTGTCTGTGACAGTACCCCCCCTCCCACGGCCCGCTCCTGAGGGCCGAGGACCCCGACGTCGTGGTGGTCGTCCTCGAGGTCGTGGGGCAGGCCTGTCTGGGTGGTTGGTGTGGAAAGTCTGTAACAGAGCAGGATCAAGGATATCATTCTTGGGGACCCATGAGCGTTCTTCGGGGCCGTAGCCTTCCCAGTCCACCAGGTATTCCAAGAGACCACCACGGCGCCGGGAGTCCAGGATCTCTCGTACCACGTAAGCAGTTCCATCGTCCAGGATGAGTGGAAGGGGGGGCTCGACGGCTGCCACGTCAGGTTCTGTGGAGGGAAGAACAGAAGGGTGGTGAGGTTTTAATAGTGACACGTGGAAGGTGGGATGAATTCTTTTGTACTGTGCAGGGAGTTGTAACCGGTAGGTGACGGGGTTGATCTGTCGCAGGATGGTGAATGGGCCAATGAAGCGGGGACTCAGCTTCTTGCAGGGCAGGCGCATCCTGATGTCCCTGGTGGACAGCCAGACCTTCTGCCCCGGTTGGTAGGTTGGAGCGTGGGAGCGCCGAAGGTCGGCTGTCATCTTGCGCCTGCGCAGGGCTCTCTGCAACTGGTGGTGAGCTGAGTCCCATACCCTCTCGCTCTCCCGAAACCAGTAGTCGACGGCTGGAACGTTGGAGGGTTCCCCGTTCCAGGGGAACAGTGGGGGTTGGAAACCGAGTACGCATTGGAAAGGTGTTAATCCAGTAGTGGCTTGACGGAGGGAGTTCTGGGCGTACTCGGCCCAACCCAGGTACTGGTTCCAGGAGTTCTGGTGGCCGTGACAGAAGGTACGCAGGAAGCGGCCGATCTCCTGGATCTTCCGTTCCGTCTGCCCGTTCGACTGAGGATGGTATCCAGACGATAGGCTGACGGTCACACCCAGGAGCGAGAAGAAAGCCTTCCAGACTCGGGAGATAAATTGAGGTCCTCTATCAGAGACAATGTCCTCGGGGATTCCATAATGACGGAAGACATGGTTGAACATTAACTCGGCTGTGGTCATGGCTGTGGGTAGACCCTCCAGGGGAATGAGTCGGCAGGCCTTGGAGAAACGGTCTACGACGACTAGAATGCATGTGTTACCATCAGACTCTGGGAGGTCGGTGACGAAGTCGACCCCCAGGTGTGACCAGGGCCTCTCAGGAACGGGCAGAGGATGGAGCTTGCCGGTGGGAAGATGGCGTGGGCTCTTGGAGATGGCGCACTCCCTGCAGCCCTGCACGTACCTTCTGACGTCGTTGGCCATGTTTGGCCACCAGAAGCGCTGTTTGAGCAGCGAGAGGGTCTCATTGACCCCCGGGTGACCAGTGCCAAGTGAAGAGTGAACGGAGTGCAGGAGTGGAGTGCGTCGTGTCCGGGTGATGTAACGCAAGCCCTGGGGGCAACCCGGCGGAGTTCGTGAGGAGGCATTGGAGGAGGGGAGTGTCTCTTCTGACCACTCGATGGGGCTCATAAATATGGATTCGGGCAGGATGGTGTCGGGGTCTTCGTTCTTTTCCTCGGGTGCATGGAGACGTGAGAGAGCGTCAGCTTTGAGATTTTTGGAGCCTGGACGGTAGGATATTGTAAAGTTGAATCTTGAAAAGAACATCGCCCATCTGGCTTGGCGAGGGTTGAGTCGTTTGGCAGCCTTTAGGTACTCGAGGTTTTTGTGGTCAGTGAGTACCTGGAACGGATGGTTGGCTCCCTCCAACCAATGCCTCCACTCTTCAAGGGCGAGCTTGACAGCCAGGAGTTCCCGGTCCCCGATGTCGTAATTAACCTCCGCCGGGTTGAGCTTGCGGGAGAAGAAGACACATGGATGGAGCCTACTTGGATTCCCCTGCTGCTGTGATAGGACCGCTCCCACTCCGGTGGTGGAGGCGTCCACCTCAACGACGAATGGCAGGTCTGGATTGGGGTGGACGAGGAGGGGAGCGGTGGTGAAGGCTTTCTTGAGGTGTTCAAAAGCTTCGTTGGCAGGTTGGGACCAGGACAGAGACTTGGGCTGATGACGGAGTAGGTTGGTGAGTGGACTGACGATGGTGCTATAGTTCTTGATGAAACGGCGGTAAAAGTTGGAGAAACCTAGGAAGCGTTGGAGTTCTTTTATGGTACTTGGGGTTGGCCAGTTCTGGATGGCGGAAACCTTCCCCTCGTCCATCCGGATGCCACTGTGATCTATCACGTATCCCAGGAAGTGGACAGAGGGCTGATGGAATGAGCACTTCTCTGCTTTCAGGAATAGATGGAACTGCCGTAAGCGTTGGAGGACCTCCGCAACGTGGTGGCGATGTTCGGCCAGGCTCCGGGAGTAAATAAGGATGTCATCTATATACACTAGGACGGACTTGTGGAGGAACTCCCGGAGCACCTCATGGATGAAGTCCTGGAATACGGAGGGGGCGTTGACCAGGCCATACGGCATAACGAGGTACTCGTAGTGGCCGGTGGGCGTGACGAAGGCGGTCTTCCACTCGTCCCCCTCGCGTATCCGGATGAGGTTATACGCGCTGCGGAGGTCCAGCTTCGTGAACACAGTGGCACCACGGAGGTGTTCCAGGGCCGCTGGGACGAGGGGAAGTGGGTACCTGAATTTGACTGTTATCTTGTTCAAAGAGCGATAATCGATGCAGGGCCGCAAGCCTCCGTCCTTCTTGGCCACGAAGAAGAAGCTTGAAGCAGCAGGGGAAGTAGACGGGCGGATGTATCCTTGGTTTAGGGCCTCTTTGATATATTCCTCCATGGCCTTCTCCTCCGGTACTGACAGGGGGTATATGCGTCCCCTAGGCACTGGTTCACCCGGCAACAGATCGATGGCGCAGTCCCATGGCCGGTGTGGAGGAAGCTTGGAGGCGCGTTGCGGGCAGAAGACGTCACTGAAGTGGGCATAATCGGGTGGAATGTCGACGGAGCGCTTATCCACAGGACTTTCGATGGAGGTTGCGTTAATGGAGATGTCTTTGGAGAGAGGAGATCTTGGAGTAGGAAGGTCTGGGAAGCAGCTGTAGAAGCAGTGGTCGCCCCACTTCAGGACTTCGCCCGTGCGCCAGGAGATGGTGGGGTTGTGTTGTTCCAACCATGGACGCCCTAGAACCACGTCAGCGGTGGATTCCTCCAGAACCAGCAGATGGATGTTCTCAGTGTGGAAGATACCCACTTGCAGCTGAAGCGGTCCAGTCATCCGTCGGATCATTCTTCGGCTCAGGGGTTTGCCCGTGATGGAGTGGACCTTGTAAACATTCGGAGAAGGCGAGGTCTTGAGCCCGAGGTGTCGACAGAGGGCGCCGGAGATGAAATTTCCTGCTGACCCTGAATCGAGGAGCGCCACCACTGGAACGGAAGCATTAGCAGCAGTAAGGTTTACTACAGTAGTGAGTGGTTTCATTTTTTGGATTGAGGGAATGATGGCACTCACCACGGGTCGAGGAGGACGAATTGGGCATGTGGAGATTACATGCCCAGGGGAACCACAATATAGACATAGATTCAGGGTCAGCCGTCTCTGTCTTTCTGTAGAAGATAAGCGGGAATTATCCACTTGCATGGGTTCACTTGCTGGTTCTGGGGAGCTGACGGGTTCGGACCGACGGAGGAGTGTGGTGGTTGGTGGATGGCCCTGGTGCTCTAGGAGGCACGACTGCATACGAGAACCCACGCGGATGGCGAGTTGGATGAAGCGTTCGAGTCCTAGGGAGTCCTCGTATGCAGCGAGATGCAACCGCACGTTGGGCTCCAGCCCTTGTCGAAAGGTGGTGATGAGGGCTTGTTCGTTCCAACCACTGGTTGCGGCTAGCGTTCGAAACTGCAAGGCATAATCATTAACATTTTGTTTCCTTGTTTAAGGTTGTACAATTTCTCACCAGTAGACGAGTCGGTCAGGGGTTTTCCGAAGACTTCTCTGAAGTGAGAGACGAATGCAGGGTATGATTTAACGACAGAGCTTCTTTGAGTCCAGAGAGAATCCGCCCATAGAAGGGCCTTACCTTGCAGTTGTGATATTATAAACGCTATTTTAGCCGTGTCGGTGGGGTAGAGGTGCGGTTGCATCTCCAGAACCAACTCACACTGCAGAAGGAATCCGCTGCATTCCTCCGCCGATCCAGAGTAGGGCGCGGTTTGGCCATGGGACTGGCGGTGAAGACCGGAGAAGCAGCCGTGGCGGTGGATGCGGAAGCGGCAGCGGCGGTGGGTGCTGGTGATGGTGATGGTGGTTGGGAGGTGAGTGCTCGACGTAATACGTCCACGAGCTCCTGAAATGGGTCCTGATGGCTCATGCTGATGCTTAGCTGTTATGGTCCGGTCTTCTGTTATAACAGAGACACCGGAGGCAGGAATAAAAGCAGTTATGATGTTTATTGAGCAAACAGCAGAGCAAAACGGGTGGTGAATGGAGTGGTGGAAGATCTTAGAGGTGGAACGAGAGATAATACTGTCCTTATTATCGTTGCAGAAGAATGGAGAGGGAGACGCTGGAGAAGGCAGATGGGAACACTCACACACACTGGCAGGTAGGCACACGAGGAGAACTGGAGACAATGGAGACGAAGGAGATGATGAAGCTGGGTAAGTATCGCTTTGGGAGTCCTTGAGGTAAGTTTACAACTGGTGTAACACAAACGAGACCGGACAGTGAGTGTGTGTGAGTGTGGGGTTTAAGTGCTGGTGTTGATGACTGATGTGATGAGCTTCAGGTGGCGGTGATTAGTACGCTGGTGATTGGGTGCGTGGGTACTGAAGTGAGGTGGAACCTGACGTGTCTGTGACACCCTCAGTCTCCTTGACTCGGATGTACGTCATTGCTTACGTTGCATGAGTGCCCACTACTGGCGGAACCTTTGCAATGGGCTGAACTGGAACGTACTAAACCCTTGATCACTTGGAATCCACTATGGAGCTGATATTATTTATTTTTCCCCTTACAAAATTGTTTAATGCAGCATTCTATATGTATATGTGTGTGTTTTAAATGTTTAAAAATGTAATTATTATATCATAGAGTTGTTTGTGGTGGGGTAAATTAAACGTGATATGCGGTGACGTCATAACCGTGTTGCATTGTGGGTTATGGAGCTGCCTGAAGTGTACATGTGAAGTAGACTCACTCCCTCGGTTAAAATCGATGGATCGAGGGTCTGTCCATATAAACTTCCCTCGTCCACTTCACGAAGTGGAACGCACTTCAAAATGGCGGCAGGGATTCCCCGAGGGGAAGTGCTTAGGGAAGTTCACGAGAAGTTTGCGAGTCCACGAGGTGGCAATTCACTTAAAAATTCCCCCGAGGGGAAGTACTTAGGGAAGTTTGCGAGTGCATGTCTAAAACTGGAGTGGAACGCAGCCTATGTCTCACATCACATTCGATTACAAGGAGAGGGAGGGGTTTATGAGCTACACTGTAAGAAGAACACTGTGAAATGTACGGTAACTTGCTGGCAGCGATTAGCAAGTAAGTTGCTGTGTTCTAATCAGTACGCTTACTATAAATATAATCACTGTATCTATTTTGTTACGGTGTTTATTATTGTACAGTTACTGTGCATACTGTGGATTAGAACACAGCAACTTACTTGCTAATTGTTCTATTATCACAGCAAATATAAGATTACTGTAAACTGCTTTCATTGTGTACTGTAAAATGAAGACAATTTTTGTCACAAAATGACATTTATTTAAAACATTTTAAATTTTAAAATACATAGGCATAAAATATTTTACATTTATATGCATTTATAGGCTATACATTTTTATTATTATGTATACAACACTCGTAAACATACAAATCCAAAACAGAAAATAAATATAATTCAAAAACGGTAGAATTTTAAGCTTCAAAATCCTTAATACTGACTTTATTCCTGAATGGGAAACTTCCTTCTGGGCTGGAGTCATTTCCTGCAGTGGAAGAAATTAGTCATTAATGTAGACGAATGTAACGTGTAATGTAATGTAGACTGGCTAAATTAAATGATCCAGTCAATATTAGTAATTACTATGGTGACCATATTAACTAGTGTGATTGAACATGATAATGGGTGGGCCTCAATCAGCTCCCTAGTTCAGTAGTCAGGGCACTGATCAGGGAGCCGTTTTAAGGGCTGTCTCGATCTTGCACTGTTTGCACCAGGTTGCACACAAGCACTTTATGTGGCGAGGACACTTACTTAGTCCTTGACCCTGGTGCGGTCTGCAATGAACCACGCTCCACGGCCGACAGAGCTTCGGCCGTATGGCCCCCCTCCAAAAAATGTTTTAAGGGTGGATCCTCCTCCACTTCACTCACGGCGAAGGAAGATCCGCACAACTGCAGGGCCAGATCAATATACTGAGCCAGCCAGCCAGGGTCCAGCCGTCATTTTCCCACGGCATCAACTCAACAATTTTCATATCCAGTCTGCTCCAAAAGCAGTCTATAAGGGTGGTTTCATCTAGTGGAGCGAGATGGCAAATAGCCACGAACTCCTCCACATAACACTCTATCGGTCGCCCGTTCTGGAACACGGTACTAAGTGCACTCACAAGGGCCTGGCTTGTTCCTGCTAGATCCATAGTTGATGAGTCATTCTGTAACGTCCAGGTGTGAAATGAGCAAACGGAGGAGTGGATCCATGTGCAGGAGCAATTTAATGATAAGATACTCAGAAAAGAAACACGAAGCACAACATACAAACAAACGTTAACAACTCATAAACCAAGAGTAAACACAAGGACTATAAATACTCAGGGAAAACCAACTAAACAAGATAATAAGGGGGTGTGGCAAATAGGAAGCACCTGGAGAACCTAATATGAACTATAAACGCAAAAAAAAAAAAAAAAACATAACATAAGTGTCCAAACACAGGGAATTTGTGACAATTACAGTGTTTCTACAGTATGTTCTTCCACTGTCCGCCTTAAACATGCAACTTAAATAACTTTGCCTACATCAATGGCTTTGAGAATATTTATTTTTACTAAAGATAATGTTGAAAGCTAAAGTGATTGTAAATTTAGCTTCAGGTTGTGTTTTCCTTCCTTTCCACTGTGTGGGTTTTTTGGGGATTATTCAGTATGTAGAATCGGCGTCAGGCCATCGAGTGAGAGAGAACTCTGATTGGCTGTTCAGTTTAGGAGACGAGTCTTAGCATGAGGATAATAGCAAAACAGTGAGCAAACAACAAGTCAAGGCGATACAGAGATGAGGCTGCAGACACGAGCACACAGTCATCAAGGGGGTTTGAGGTGAACACACGCGATGCCATTCATTCCTGCATGCGAGCACGTCCCACCTCATGTGCTGCTGCCTGACACCTGGGAAACACAACATGTTGACTCAAGTGCACCCGACTCAGTAAGCCACACATTATGCACATTAAGATTGTACCCACCTTCCAGACAGGTTTTCAATACAGCATGTTATTTCAGTCTGTAGCCTATTTATTTAAACATGTTAATAAATATCTTTGCCTGCTTTAAAGGCTTTGAGAATCTCACATTACATCCAGGAAATGGTCTGATATTGTTAGTCAAGTTTTAAACAGAAGCCAGTCTTTGGAGAAGTTCATTTGTTCACAAAGGTGGACAAAAACATTGTCTTTGCTTTTTAAATACTAATTTTATGATCACCTTTACTCCATATGCTGTGGAAAAGAGTAGGCAGACATTGATAATAATTATAAATGTTTCTTGAGCAGCACAAAATCATCATATTAGAATGATTTCTGAAGGATCATGTGACACTGAAGACTGGAGTAATGATGCTGAAAATTCAGGAATAAATTACACTTTACTATATATTCACATAGAAAACAGTTATTTATATTGGAATAATATTTCACAATATTATACATTTCAGATGGTGTTACAATTCTATTCTTAGATTGCAACAGATTAAGGGAGATGCCACACACAACCACTGCAAGAGCAATAAGATTTATGTAATTAACTAAAGAAATAAACATGCAATGTCAAGTAATCAGTGCAAATGTTAGTTATCGTGTCAGCATGTGTGTAACTCAGTCCAACCGAACATAAACAACAAAATATCCAAATAAAAAAAGAAAGCATAGGGGAAGAACTCTAATGCAGCTGTGGTCCCGTAACCCTCCGGTTGCCTCAAATGTCCTCACTGAACCTAGTTTTTCAGGTTTGGCCTCTAAAGCAATTACATGCTCTTACCTGATTTCTGCTTCTGCCAGTTGGTTAAATTATGCAGCATACAGCATAATGAAGTGCAATCACAGATTTGCAGTAATGAAGTATAATCACAGTACAACTGCATCTCAGTCACCTTTATTTATATAGCGCTTACAATGCAGATTGTGTCAAAGGCAGCTTTACATTGATACTGGTACATAATTTTTGCTGCACAGCAGCTCTTAAATAATAGTGTCATGCAGGCAGATCAGAAGCACTGTTGAATAAATGTCAAGAATACTTTTGAATATCAAATGTCAAGTCAAATGTCAAGTGTCCCCAACTAAGCAAGCCAAAGGCGACAGCGGCAAGGAACCCAAACTCCATCAGGTGACATCAGGTGGCAAATAGGTGTTAAAATGGAGAAAAAAACCTTGGGAGAAACCAGGCTTAGTCGGGGGGCCAGTTCTCCTCTGGCGAACAGTGCTTTGTTACAATCAGGTTGCTATCATAAATCTGATAGGATCCCAACAATCAAAGTATTTATTTCAGTTCCATTCCCTCCAGTTGAGGATCGTATCATCACGCCGGTATGGACAGTCTGTGAGGAACTGTGGCACTGGCTGTCGTGTGGATGATGTCCTTCACAATGGATGATCTAGTCGACTCGATCTCTGCTGATACTTCAGGGCTGCGTTGTGGTCGTGTCAAGGCACCGTCCTCGGTCTCAGCTGGATACGGCCCGATCCGTTGACTACGGTAAACCTCGGGATAAACAGAAAGACTAATATTAGCGTAGATGCCATTCTTCTTCTGATGTAACGAGTACATCTGGTGTTTAGGAAGTGTTCCCGGTTCCGGCTGACCTAATTTATGCAGCCTAATAATCCTTTAACGGATTTGAAAATATAAACTGATAATGTGTTATGTGTATGCCAGGTTAAAACAGATGTGTTTTTTAGTCTAGATTTAAACTGACAGAGTGTGTCTGCTTCCCGAACAATGCTAGGAAGATTGTTCCAGAGTTTAGGTGCCAAAATAGGAGAAGGATCTACCGCCTGCGGTTGATTTTGATATTCTAGGTATTATCAGCTGGCCTGAATTCTGAGATCGCAATAAACTGAAGGACTATAATGCATTAAGAGCTCGCTCAGGTACTGGGGAGCTAAACCATTTAGTGCTTTATAAGTAAGCACGATTTAAAATCTATCGATGTTTAACTGGAAGCCAACTGAAACTACTTGAAGTTCAACAGCAGTAAAACTGCAGTAATCTTTTGTAAAGTGTGTGTGGTTGTGTGTGGTGTGTGTGTGTGTGTGGTGTGACAGACAGAAGAGCTGGATCTGAAGAACATTAAAGGCACTCATGAACATGTTCAGAACAGCTGTTGGAAAGAACCGGTTTAACCAGTGTGACACGAGGAACTGTGCATTATTAAATGTGCAACTCATAATCATGTATAAAATAAAATGAAATTCCTTCAAATAGTGCAAGTGAAATCTAGATATTATTGTGTTTCTTGTGTCTTTCACCTTGACGGACATTATGTTTTTTCTCAGTCTTTGGTCTAAAAAAACTTTGTTTGTTCCTAATCTTCTGCATATAGTGCTGCTAATGGAGGAACACTGGTCATCTTTCAGCAAAATAAGATTGTCTGTAGATTTAAGACACAGTCATTATGAACAGTTGTACAGAAAGACCTGCAAACTCACAAGTGTTCATGAATGAAACTCCTGGAGGAGGTCTGGAGGCTTCCTGCACCACAAGAAAACTGGGATTTTAACATGTAAACAAAGTAAACGGTTTATGTAAATTTTAAGTTAAAAATGTTGTTAAAAATGAAACAAAAAAGTTATAGATGTTAAAGTTTATGAAAATGATTTATGAACATTATTTTAAATAAAATATATATTTAATAAAACATGTTGAACTCAAATATTTGTGTTCAACATATATATTTTCTCTCAAATATCACACACACACACACACACACACCACACACACACACACACACACACACACACACCACAGTCATTCAGTGATCAGTATATTTTTGTTCCCTGAATCAAACCCACAGCTTCCAAATAATGTTGGATTTGTTCAGGTGAAGCTCACACAGGTGATCTCTCACAGAAACCTGCTGTGATTCTGATGATCACCTGTAGAGGGCGACACGTCACTGTATTACAGGGGTCAAAGGTCAAAACAGTACAGGTTTGAAGTCCTTCATGTATTTCTGAGAGATGTTGATGTGATCGCTGCTCCAGATTCAGTGTAACAAACACATCAAACATCACAATAACTGACACACAATACTAAATATTATGCATGTGTTCTGTGTAATGTCCTTTTCTGTTTTTATATTGCTGTAAAACTTGTTATCTGGGTCTTGTTTTTAACTTTTCTGTATCACAGTGACATTATGTAATTTGTTGACAGTAAAAGTGTAACTGTGAATCCTGTGATCAATATCATAAATACAGTGATTTATAGGAAAGCACTTACTGGTTTGCAAATGTTAAAAAATGTGCCAAAGTGACTGAGAAACTCTAACCTGACTCAAACTAAAGGCCTTTGAGTTTGAAAAACTAGTTGCGCCATCTAGTGGACAGAGACAGAAACTACTGCTAATCTTTTGTGTATTACAATAATAAATATACAATACGTTCATGCATTTATTTTATTCATAATGCTCTAATTATATTTCATGCAACTGAGATTCTTTGAGTTAACTCTATATAGATCTTAACTATAGCTAATTTTAATAACAGTGGTGTATTTGAATGACCTTGTTACATCAGCTAAAAAAAAAACTTATTTCAGTGTCAAAGTTGAATTGTTATTGAAGAGGATAATAGGATATAATGTATTGTTTTTGTTGTTTTTATGTGTTGTATGCCTATATGGAAATAATATTGAACATCTACAATGTGCGGAGCCGCTCTCTGTATATCTGTGCTTTGATGCAGGAGTTTGTGTGGATCTTCACACACTCTTCAGCTCTAATGAATCCTGCTCAAAGATGTAAAGTTGCTCTGGAACTTCACTTAATTTCTAGTTTTATTTAATAAACTTCTTTTAAAACCTGTTATGATGTAGATCTGCTGTAATACTGATGATCACCAGTAGAGGGAGACACTGATACACTGAACTGTGTGTCTCTAGATCTCTCATCTCCACTGTGTTTGCAGTTAGAGCTCAAATAATCAGCATTTCATTGTGTAGGAACAGCTTCAGTTCTTCAGGTTTAAAACACTTTGACTGTGCTGTGAATCTAACCTGGAGATCAATGCTGGAAATGCTTTAGGAAACAATGTCTGAAAATAAACTTTAAGAATTTGTCCTGAATAATCATAAAAATTTATAAAATCATAGATCATGACAAAGTGAGATAGAGTATACATCCACAGATATTTTTTTGATAAATTGGTCATTGTTGACGGATAGCTGGAGTGGAATTTGAAACTACAGAACACAGAGCAGGAATCTAATGCGGGGCAAGTTGTCACATGCAATGTTTAACAGTTTTCAAACATGATAATGCATGACACATTTTAGTGCGTTTAGATGCCATATCAACACTACATATAGAAAAATATACACCAAAATCAAAAACCTGCACTTCAGCCGCTCTCTAGAATTGAAAGTGTCCCTTCATTATAAATAGACACTGAAGCTGCAGCTGAAATCAGTCACACATTTACATTTTCTACATGGTGAATGGCACATAGTGCACTATGTAGGGGACAGGGAGTGATTCAGACGGTGTAAATATGCTTTCCATTGAGGTGAAGGAAGTCTGGTTTCATGTTGGTGTCATGCGAACTGAACCAGTGTAACATGGACAATAGCAGTTTGACAACAGTTCCTCTGGTCCAGCCCTATAACACGAGTCATCAATGCCTCACTACAGTTAAAAAACATTAGAGAGAAGCATAAAATCACCTCACACCAAAAGATTTAGCTTGGACAGCAGGAGTTTAGTGTATAAAAAGGTTGTGAGACTGTGTGATACAACTGCCTAAATACAACCAAATACTGATGATGATGTAGAATCATAAGTAAACATTATACACAGTAATTGCAGTATCATTTCAGAAAAATGTGCTGACATTTCATAAATACAATGATTACAAGTGGTTTTCATATTTTCATGACATATTCACAATGCAACATGCTGTATAACAATGTTTACATAGTGTTTTAATTATAGCACTTTTTTATATGATTATGTTTGTGTGAAGTGAAAAGGCATTGGGTTACAGCAAATAGAAAGGTAAGGATAAGAGGATAATATCATTTAAAATACTGTTGTTGTGTGTATGTGTATATGCCTATATGGATAAATAACATAAAACATAAAGGGAAGTCTACAAGCATTAGGAATGTATTATATTTATTGTAATAATATGTAGTGTACTATATCAGCAGTAGGTGGCAGTAATGCACTAATAAGTGTGAATGGGCGGAGCCTCTAGGGGCTTTATGTTTCTGGCTCCTCCCATAGCTGCAGCCTACCACACAAACACAGTTAAATTCGGCGTTTCTGTTTCCTGATGGTGTTTTGTGAGAAACCTTTATTCTCCTTCTGAAACTGAATCTGATTCATAGTAAGACATGATCATCAAACCAATGGGAAATAAATTGCCCATCAGAAATCACACAGCACTGAGATGTGCACTGCAGTTAAAGCCAGTGTCTGATCATGTTGTAGGTGTTTATTCCATCGAGGCGGCACACAGTGATGTATTTTTGAGACTGTGAATGTTCTTCTGATGCCATCAGTGTCATTTTAACATCAGTTTTCACTAAATGTAGCTCATGTAGCTTGATTTTCATGACCATTACTGAGTTGCAGCCTTGCAAAATCAACAATGTCAGTGGACGTATGGGGAATATCTCAGCATATTTAAACAAAACTGCACAGATGTTTGTGTCCAATCCTGCTGCTGAAGGATCAGTGTCATGCAGCGATTATCTCCAAACTTCAACTGGAGGTTTCTGAAGACCTTGATTAGCTGGTTTAGAGGGTTTGATCAGGATTGCAGGATGTAAAACACTATCTTGGTCTTTCTCTTGTTCAGTGGAGTTTAACACACACATATGTGCACAAATACACAATATACAGTATATGCACAATAGAGAACTTACAGTTATTGACTGAACTGAATTAACACTGAACTGACTTGAGCTCAATAATGAATAATGACACTATTGGTTTGTTAGAGCTGATTTACTGCAGAATCTGAATTACTATAGTGAAGCTGCTGTGAAACAATCTATATAAAAATGCTTTAGAAATAAAGTCACTTGACTTGTAATATTCAGTATATTTACAAATTAAACAGAAATGCAAGGGCAAATATGTATTTGTTTCTCAAAACACTGAGTTTGGACTTTTCCCTTTGTTTCAACTACTTACACATTTTCAAAACTTTACACACTATCCAAGAACTTGCACACACAAAATGCAAAATGCCTCACATCTCTTGCAAAATGAAACACTGCATTCAAAATATCATAAACACATCTCAAATGCAAACATTTGCCATAATACTTTATTTTTGGATATACCAAATCTTCTCATGATATATCACATGTTACATTTGCAATCAGCTTGTAGAGTTTTGTAAATTGTTACCTTATTTGTGAAAATAGTGCCAACTCTTGACAACCACATTGTGATTTCATACATATAAAGGTAAAACACTTGTTTACCCTTTTAATACTTTTTTAATGATGTAAGTGTAGACCCAAGATCACACATTCAAACTCGAGCGTCTCAAAGCAAAAGGATCAGATCGTCACGTGTTAATTTGACCTGTTGCATATGTTAATTTTTCAGATCACACATCATCGGCGCGGATCCCAGATCAGCAGTGGGTTTTTCCCTCTCTTCAGCTCATCACGAGGTGATTTAAACACCTATCATTAATTGTCTTGTTATGATCTTTTCTTTAAATCAGAACAAAAATATGTTTTTATTATAATGAAACTGAAATGTAGCTTTTATAGAATTGCTTACACATTAAGTGTGTATCATGAGGCTTTTAACATTCACTCATGTACCGAATCTCCAAAGTCTGCAAAATTCTCTGTTACACACAAAAATCTCACAGGAAGTATCTTGATTTCCTTTTTCAAACACAACCGATCAAAATGCCACACTGATTCTTCAGTGCCTCACACTAACTCCTCACACGCACAACACTCATTGCTTACTGAACCCAACCAATCATGGCTTTAGAATAGGCCTATAAACAGGCCAAAGGTCAAGTTATAGGTTTAGAAAAACTTTTCTGTTGTCTGCTTGCTTCCATATTCTCTTTTCTAAACCCTATTGAGGAATTTTTTCTCCACGTGGTGCTGGAAAGTGCATAATCGTTGTCAAAATAACACTTCTTCAAATAACTGATTACATCCAAGGTTGGATACGCAAGAGAGAATATAGTATGTGACGTTGAAGTACCCAGCTAGGAGGAGAGATGGAGCCTAGATACACCCAACCAACTCACCCACCAACAAACATTTTGACAATTTACACACACACACACACACACACACACACATGTTTGTTTTTGTGAATTGTGGGGACTTTCCATAGACTTCAATGCATTTTACACTGAACAAACTGTACATTCTATCCCCCTACCCTGCCCTACCCCTAAACCTAACCCTCACAGGAAACTGTGCAAACTTTTACTTTTTCACAAAAACTCATTCTATATGATTTATAAACCCATTTACATTGTGGGGACCGCTGGCTGGTCCCCACGATGTAGGTGAACTCAGGTTTATTACATCATGGGGACATTTGGTCCCCACAATGTAATATAAACAAAGCACACACACACACACACACACACACACACACACACACACACATTTTGGGTTTCCATGTTTTATGGGGACTTTCCATAGGCATAATGGTTTTTATATTGTACAAACTGTATATTCTCTCCCGCTACACTAACATTACCACTAGACCCATGACAGAAAACATTCTGCTATTTTAAATGTTCAGAAAACATCATTCTGTATGATTTAAGTATAAGCTTGTTTCCTCATGGGGACTTTAAAAGTGTCCCCACAAAGTCAAAATGCACTATTACTATATCAGGACACACATACACACCATTCCTTTAGATTTTTTTTTTTTTTTTACATGGTTGATGTATTTATTTTCTTTCATACTGTGCAATACTGTATTCACAAACACAAATGTTTACAGTAAAAAAAAAAAAAAGTTTCAATCTTGCTTTCGTGTTTACTTTGAATTTTTCAACATCTCTCTGCCAATTACTTCAATCAGTCCCTCAGTGTGAAGTCTTCCATTTAAACACAAAGGACCGAACGAAGCTGTTGACATGTGGGTTGATGGCCATCACTCTGCACCACCATGCAGATCTTCTGCTCACTCCCTGTCGGGCAGTACATTTCTTCCCTTCAATGCTGAAACTGTAAGTCAAGGCACACACACAAATACATGTATTACAAAAACTGTTATCCACAGCACCAATAAAGATGAACAGACAGTGTAAGATAGAAATGTCAAATGAAAATTCTGTAGCAAAACAAAATGCAACTTATTTTTAAAGTTTAAAAGGTTGTATTATTATGGCTAGTACTTACAAAATACTCATATGCTTCCTTGTGAAAGCAATGCACTTCCCAGGATGCAAAGACAAGTGGACCACACTGCTGGAAGAAATCAAAATAAATGTTTATTCATTGATGTTGCTTTGTTGGGGATAGGCTAACACTGTTGCCACATGCATTTCATATAGGCCTACTTCAATAATACATCTAGGTTAGTAAAATATTATCCTAGACCTTGCTGAATATTTTGCCATGGCATGCATTATACTTGCTTTGTTGTCTAATAGATAATTTTTAACGGTGATAAAAGTAATTTACACCCCAATTCATATATTTTTTTTTATTATCATAATCGTTTATTGTCATTACAGTCACTATGCTACAGAACAGGGTCTTCTTGCCCAAACAGATGCAGTAATAATCTGATCAAGTTAACAATAGCCAATCTCTCTGACCCCAAACCACCCATTTACAGTAGTCTACGTTTCAAGTGAAACTTAAGTATTTTCGATCTGGGCCGTCTTTTTTCATGTTTTTGTGCCTAAGCACTAACTGTGATGACCGCGGCCGCTGCAAATATAACTACGTTTGAGCTTTAGTGCACCGTCAGTGTACAACTATAAAAGTGCTTGTTTTGTCACTGACAGGCTCGGATTGGACAACATTATGGAAAGGATCCCCACAGGAATAGACTTTTTTTTAATCGCAAGATCCTTTTTGTTTAAACACAAACGGCCGTCTATCGCAGATTCCAACCTCGCGCTCATTAGTAAAACAAACTTCGTTCAAACTCGACAGAAACAAATTAAAACTCACCAAACCCGTTTCGGTTCGTCTTTCCACGGTTCCAACAATCATCGACATCGAGTTTGGTCGAAATAACCCCAAAGCTAATTCACTGAGTTACGTTAGATTTTAAAATGTCAGGAGAGCAGCGAGGCAAAACAGCGCGTACACATCTAATAACGGTGTTTTCGACTACAGCTAGCAACATTCGCTGGCTAAATGTTTAGTTTCATTCCAGAATAAAAACGATGCACTTTGTAAAAACCTAATAGTAAAATTAACTTACCGAACTTCCAGAAATACACCGTTCTGCTTCTCCGGTCACCAGCGGCCGTGTTCTTCTGTCTGTGTGATGTGACGTCAGGTGGCGCATTATTTACAGCAATCCTGTATTATTGCCTGGTATATTACAGCCAGGTTTCAGCAGGATTACAGCAACACTAAAATATACTGTAAAATATTCCCGCTCAATCAAAATTACCCAGAATGCAATATAAATTACAGTATTTTACTGTAATATAGAAATGTGGTACTGTACTGTAGGTTTTTACAGTAGGCTACTGTGCTGCTAAATCTACAGCGACATTTAACAGTGTATACTTATTATATATAATAAGTATACTGTCTCTACCATGGTAATCTGTTTACTGTCACATGACATACAGTAATGTAAAATTTGATGCCATCTGTCTCTCTTCTTCTGATGTATCTCTGATCAATCTGTTAATCTGTTAATCTTTCTCATTTTATTTGCAAATGCTTAAACACAGCATGTCAGAAATGAAGACCCAATGTTCCAATCTTTAAATATAGGATAAAACCTCTAATTCTGCAACAACAGCAGCTCAAAAGTATTGAAAAAATATATAAACAAATACTAAAACAATTGATAAGCATTTTTAATTAGCAGATCACTGAAATATTGAGAAATAGCAGATTCCAGTCTCAGCTGGAGGAAAAGTCAGGTGTGTTGAATTTATTTTCATTACATGGACACACAGTAAAATAGGATTCTTTGAATCGGGTTTGTTCAGTGTGTATGAAGAAAACACAGAGGCAGAGAGAAAATAATATCTGGGTAAAGGAGTGTAATGGATGAAGGAGGAGAGGAGAAGTTGGATCAGGACGAGTGAGAAGAAGAGGAGAGGAGGAAGAATGTGTGCTGGACTGTGTTTTCCCCCTTACACACGTGGAACCGAAAGCTTATTTCTGCCATGAATAGAAAATAAAAAAGGTAATTATGTCGTTTTATCTCACAATTCTGACTTTTAAAGTCAATTCCTATAGTTTATATATCACAATTCTGAGGGGAAAAAGTCAGAATTGTGAGATGTAACTCACAATTGCAAAATAAAAATAAACAAAAATTTGTGAAATAAAAGTCACAATTACCTTTTATACTTTTTTTTTATTCTGTGGCGGAAAAAAAAGCTTCAACAGTAACCAAAGGCCATGTGTATTGGATTTGTTGTTGATCAATGGCAGCAATTTCATCTTTTCATTTCAGGAAAAGCTTCATGTAAATCTTTTACAACAACGAATCCACTAACACTGTTCCATATATGCAGAATATGTCTGCGTAGGGCACAAGTGGATACCATCTCACCCTCAATGGGGCCAACATCTACACCACACACCCAACCACAGAAAAAGATTTCAACCAAGAGGGACACTGTAGTTCTGCATATATGGGGACCAGCAGTTGCTCTGAGCAATTCTTTTTCTTTCTTCTCTTTTTACATTCTATGACTCACTGTTTCCGAGAACGCACACATTCAACACTCAACGAAACATGACTTACATGCATTATACTGCAGTAAAACGAAACTTTGGACTTCATGTTTTCTCCAGTTAGAACTGAAACATGACAGTAATGCATTTTTCATAATGTCATCAACACTGTAAAAAATGACCGTGATTTTAACAGTAAAAGACTGTAAAAATGCTGCGGTGAAAAACTGTTGATTGGTTTACAGAAAGTTTCCGTAATATATACGGTGAATAACTGTAATAGATCTAACGGTACATTTAATGTAATTTTACAGTAAAATACCGTTAAATTCACAGTTTTTGGAAGTGAAAAATAACAATCATTGTAAAATTTACAGTGAAAAACCGTATTTGACATTCCCACAATTCCCTGCGTGATACTTCACATTTGATATATTTTCGTTGAAATAACTCTGTTCTTCTTAGTTTTTCTCATTTTTTTCTAATCAGTTATGTACATTAGGGTTTTATGTCATGCAATTTCATGCATGTTACCATGATGGTGTTTAGTGTGTGTGTGAATGACACTGTGTGCGCCTTCTATATATTAGTATTGTGCTTCTCAGCTTGTGGAAAAGCTGCTTGTGATGAACTTTGATTCATCATGTGACTCTCATCACCACTGTGTTTGGTGACTGTCAGTGTATTATAAAGGTACAAAACAGATATTAGTACTTCATTAGGTTGGTAAATTAACATTATCAGTTAATGAATACGTTATTTTACCGTAAATTTAACAGATTAAAATGTAAAATTCACATGTAACTCCGTAAGTATGTTTACGGTTTGATGTCATTTTTACAGTATTGTTCTGGTAACCACAGCTGCCGGTATTTTTCCGTAGAAACAACGGGATTTTTTTTACAGTGAACTGTTAGTATTTTGACAGTCATTGTTCTTTGATTGACTATATGTTCATGTTGGATAGAAAACTAGTGCTAGTGTTTGACAGAACGACTTGATTTTGAATCAGGTTTGCTGTGTTTTGATAGAGTTAGTATGTGTTAAAAAAGGTTTTTAGCATTTTGAAATTAGAGTTTGTGTTTATTTAACAAAATATGGTTTCGGGAAGAAAATTAACTATTTGGCTAATTGTGTGATGTAGATGCTAGTGTGTTAAGAGTTTAGAGAAAGTATATTAAGTATTGGTAAATGCTTGTTAGCAATTGAAAAAAAACTGTAAATAGACAAATGTACTAAACTGCCACATCTGCCCTACAGACAAGCCACGGCTGTCGTCCAAATTAAGTAACCTTAATTTTTTATAGCTCTAAATACAGTACAGATTGAGACAGAGTTGATTTCAGCTGGAAAACACAATTTAAGACAATGTCATTAACCAGCTGAAGTCAGTTCAGTGTTGATTCAGTTCAGTTTAAAAATCATCAATAGTTTACACAGAGATGATAACAGCATCATTTAAAAAAAACTTTGAAACCTGTTTTTTAGGCACACAGAACACCTTTGTCATTGTGAAGATTCCATGTTACCCCTAATTACCCACATTTCTTGTGTGTATACCCTGTTTATTTTGGTTTATATTTGTTTGGTTTATTTGCATAAATGTTTGTTGTTTAAAAATTACTTTGGGTTATTTTTCCTAGTCTAAGGTGCACATTAGACGACAGAAAAAGGACACCAAGAGTTTTCTTTCTTTCTTTTATTTATAGTTTAGCAACTTCCATTTTTCTTACCTTTTGTTTCTGGGAGCATGGCTGCAGCATGGTTCCGGGGTGGGGGTTTAAGAGGAAGTGCAGTCTTCCTGTTTCCTTTTTTATGTATCCCATAGGAATTATGGGTAATGTAGGCATAGTCTACTTAGCAGTGCCAGCAGGGGGGTCATTGTTTCATTGTGGTTATTTGAATGTATGTACAAATGTGGTGTTTTGTTTATTTTTTTGTATTTATTTGGGTATTATTGATTGTTAATTTATTTTGAATTTGATATTCAATTATTGAGTTATTTATGTGTTTATGTAAGGAAGGCGCGAGAGAAAATCAGTGGTCACATTTTCTGACCCTGGTCTATGTCTCACAATGAAATGGAAAGGTTGCATAGCCAAACTCCAACGAGTAACACGTGCATTGGTATCCTTCATTTTGTCAATCCACTGGAGTGCTCTATGGTCTGTTTCTACTACAAAATCTCGTCCCAACAAATAGTATTTAAACGAATCAAGAGCCCATTTCAGTGCCAAACACTCTTTTTCAATGACAGAATACCTTGTCTCTCGAGGATACAATTTCCTACTCAAATAAGCAACAGGATGTAACTCGCCTCCCTGCTCTTGTTTCAAAACAGCACCCAAACCCACTTCAGAAGCATCTGTCTGAAGCACAAACATTTTATCAAAATCAGGACTGTTCAAAACAGGATCAGTTACTAGTGCATTTGATTTGGGCCTGACTTCCGTGTCAAATCTGTGAGTGGTGCTGCCCTAATGGCAAAATGAGGGATAAACCTCCGATACCACCCAGCTAAACCTAAAAAAGATCTAACCTGCTTTTTTGTGCTTGGAAGTGGGCAGGTCTGAATGGCTTGTATTTTCTGGATCTGGGGTTTAATAACACCATTACCTAATACATAACCCAAGTACTCCGTCTCACTCTTGGCTATTGAACACTTGACAGGATTGATAGTCAAACCAGCATCCTTAATTCGCTGAAACACTGTTGCAAGATGATAAAGATGCATCTTCCAGCTATCACTGAATATTACTACATCATCAAGATAAGCCGCTGTAAATTCATCTAAGTCCTGTAAAACAGTATTCATTAACCTCTGAAAGGTAGGGGGAGCCCCGTGTAATCCAAAAGGAAGGACCCGGAAATGCATAAGACTGGTAGGGGTACGAAAGGCAGTCAGTTCTCTAGATTCAGGAGCCAAAGGCACCTGCCAATACCCTTTACACAAGTCTATTGTGCTGATGAATTTGGCTTTTCCCAACTTCTCAATAAGCTCCTCAATACAGGGCATTGGAAAAGAGTCAAATTTAGATACAGAATTTAAATAACGAAAATCATACAAAACCGCAAGCTCCCATTCTTTTTTGGTACCAACACAACGGGTTACACCATTCACTTTGAGACGGTTCCCCAATGCCCATCTCCTGCATTACTCTAACCTCCTCAGTGAATGCTGACACCATCCTTTCTGGAATACGATAACTCATTCTTTTTACTTGAGCATTAGGTTTCAACACAATCTGATGCTGAATGAGAGGGGTACAACCAGGGGTACTCTTAAACAGTTCCACATCACATAACTCTTGAATTTGTTTTTTCTGCTCCCCTGATAAGTGTTCAAGATTAACTGAGGAGGTTTCCTGACTAACAGATAGGTACTGTTCTTCTACCTCTTCTTCATCTTTTACTACCTCTTCTTCATCTTCTACTAGCCAAATCAAATTCACACTTGCAGATTCTTTCTGTGGAAACCATTCTTTCAAGAGATTAATATGTAAGGTTCTGTGAGAACGTGACCCACCAGGAGTAGCAATTTCATAGGTTGCAGGTCCTAGCTTCCTGGTCACCTTAAACGGACCCTGCCATTTACCCAACAGCTTGTTCTCTTCCGTTGGAAGCATGACTAAAACCTGCTGACCCATTTCAAAGGACCGCTGCCTTGCTTTCCTGTGATACCAGCATTTCTGCCTACGCTGTGCTTCTTGTAAGTGTTTGGATGCCAACTTGGTCATCCTCTCCAATTTCTCCCTCATTTGCAACACATAATCAATGACATTCACCTTACTAGAGGTCTCTGAAATTTTCTCCCAGGACTCTTTCAGCAATGACAGAGGACCCCGCACATCATGACCATACATCAATTGAAAGGGAGAGAAACCTGTAGAAGCCTGTGGAACTTCTCTATACGCAAAAAGTAAGTAAGGTAACCACTGATCCCAATCAGATCCTGTGTCACTCACAAATTTTCGGAGCATTTGAACAAGGGTTTGATTAAATCTTTCCACAAGTCCATCGGTCTCAGGATGGTAGGGTGTGGTCTTCAAACCTCTTATACCCAGCAATTGATAAACCTGTTGAAGCAATTTTGAGGTAAAATTGGTTCCTCTGTCTGTCAGTATCTCCTGGGGAAACCCCACTCTAGAAAAAAACTGCACTAAGCAAAAGGCCACCGATTTTGCCTTAATGTTCTTTAATGGGAAGACTTCTGGATATCGACTTGCATACACTGTAAAAATGATTCTGGGTTTTAGTCAGGTGGTCAAATAAAATCATGTCATGTCAACTTGCAGTGTCTCACTACACAAGAGGATGAGTTATACCAACCTCAACTTGAAGGGAAATTGAAAACTTTAAATAACGTGTTCATATAACAACAAAACATAAGTTCTGTCAATGTTCTTTCAAATGCGCATGTGCCAGAATCTCTACGTCATGATGACGTACTATTTTACCGAATTTGAGACTGACGCGCCATCCGCCATTTTCTGCACGAGACGTTGCTGAACATGCAAGAAAAGATGAAGAAGGAGCCCGCGTTTGAACGAGTACAGATGGAGTTTATGGACTGCAAATAATGAAATGAGTAAGTATACGCTGCTTTGTGCTTTATTTAATGTTAATTTAGGTTCGTTTCGTTAGCGCTCTCCGTCCGCGTTTTGATTTCAGGCAATCACATTTTGTGAACTAAGACAATTTGATATACCGAGCTGTTGAGACGTGAGCAGAACGAGAAATCGTCTATGACGTAAGTTCATAGTCCATATTGACAAATAGAGATAAATCAGTGTACATATAAGTGACATTTTAGCGTTCTTAATCGGATCTCATTATCGTTAGCTTTTATCATAAACTGTGTCCCATTTCAGAGGCTGCGTCCTCCGGAGGTCGCATTTGAAGGCTGCATTCGCCATCGAGTCAGTCTCATTTAAGAAAAATAACCGTAATAAAATTGACTGTTGTTCCTCGTGAAGTGTAAAATACTTTTTTTTTTTTATTTCTTTGCAATATAACGTTAAATGAGACCGACTGGACGACGTATGCAGCTTTCAAATGCGACCTCCGGATGACGCAGCCACTGAATTGGGACACGGATGTAGAAACGAATGACCAGTAATATCTGAAGCAGCGCCGCCAGTCCATATTTGTGTTTAATATGAGAAATATGCATTTTTATTATACATGGTTGCAACAACATTTACTTCTAAGTTGTTGTTATATTATAAAAGTGCTTGATTGACTTCTGTTTCTTAAACACTCAGTTGTTATTCTTTCAAATTACACAAAGTTACCGTCTAAATGTTTTTGAGCACGTGCAAACGGTGTCTTCTGTATAACTAACTTGTGTGCTGATCTTGTATTAATGCAATGTCACAACTTTTTTTTTGGTTTAATAATCACATGATTAAACTGTTATATATTTTGTGTTAGAAAGAATCATGAAATTCAGAATTACGTTATTTGTAGAGAAAAATTTCACCTAATAAAAGCTAAATTTACAGCATTGCTCAATTTTATATTGCCAGCAACATCATCACTATAATGTTAAATGTATCACTCAGCCATAAAAATAAAGTGTTGATATTTTTTTGCTCATTGTATTTGGGATGTAGATGTTCAGTGAATATTTCTGTATGTAAAATGTGTATGTGTACTTGGCTGGAGTTTGACTTTTTTGTTTTTTTATTTGCAGGATCAGTACAGTGCAAGCACAGTGGAAGCACAACTCTATATCGATGAGGTGGTGTTGCAAGATTTGTAGATTTTCCTCGCCCAACCAGCGTACCCTAATCACACACTATAAGCTGAAACACTGCCATCAGGCAAGTCACTGTCCACTTCCATGCATCTATAAAGATTGTGTATGCACATTTAGGAGTGAACTGTCTCTGAAGAAGCATTTAACTCGCGACCATAGTCAGTGTGTTCAAGCCTCCTCAAAATTTCTTAAAGCAACATCAAATGTGAGCTGTGACCTGTGTAATTATTCAGAGGCTTGCAGTGTTTCACAGTATTTTGCACATCTTAAAACACACATTAAAAAGAAAGAGTCAGTGAGGTGCCCCTTTCAAGACTGTAGTTTCCAGACCAGTGTGTACAGCACTTTCCGTGCTCATAAAAGTAAGAAACATCACCACAGCACTTTGAAAGATTTTCGAACAGACTTGTATCAAACTTGCATTCCTGATGATTTAAACCCTGACAGTGCAGACTCTCAAATCCATTCATTCAGCCTAGATTGCTCAACAGTAGATAGTGACATAGATGTCCAAGACCTACAGGATTTGGTTAAACACAAAGTAGCATCACTGTTACTTCGCATGCAAACAACTCTACATGTCTCAAAAGCCACCACACAGGAAATTGTAAATGAGCTTTGCAGTGTTTATTCAATTGTGCAAGAGTTCACTCCAAGAATAATTGAAAGTGTATTGGTTAAGCACAATTGTGTATTAACCAATGAAGTGACTGCTGCCTTAGCTGAGATAGTCGAAAAAACAAATCCCCTAACTTCCCTTTCAAAGAGTGGCCCTTTTGCAACCGAATACAAAAGAACCACTTATTACAAGGACAACTTCAAAGTAATTGAGCCTGTTGAATATTTTTTAGAATCGTGCTCTCAAAAAAAGTTTGTTTATATTCCAATTTTGAAAGTTTTGACAGAATTGTTGAACCGTGATGACATTTTGGATAAAGTCCTGCAGGAAACTGCTGACCAGTCCGGTCAGATTAAAACGTACAGAGATGGACTGTACTGCAAAGGGAATCCTTTGCTCTCCTCAGAGAGTTTAAGCATTGCACTTGGGATGTATATAGATGACTATGAGGTATGTAACCCACTGGGAACATCAAAAAAAAAGCATAAGGTCTGTGCAGTGTATTGGGTGATATCAAACTTGCCAGCACAGTATAGGTCTTCAGTACAATCAATTTTTCTGGCTTGTCTGTGTAATAGCAATGATGTAAAGAATTATGGCTATGATGCCATTTTTCAACCACTGATTAGGGACATTCAAGTCCTTGAAGAGGAAGGATTGTATGTTCAAAAATTGGGAACAAGTGTCAAGGGTTCTGTGTTGTATGTGTCAGCGGACAACTTGGGGGCCCATTCGCTAGCTGGCTTCCAAGAAAGTTTCAATGTTGATAAATTCTGCAGATTTTGCCTAGCTAGTCGCAAGGATATTGACTTGCATGAAGTCAGAGAGGGGGTGTTTCCACTCAGGACGATTGAAACTCACAAACAGACCCTTGAGGAATTGAAGACGAATTCACTGGTTTCTCTGGATGGAGTAAAGAGAGACTGTGTTCTTGATAAACTTAATTATTTCCAGACAGTACAAGGGTTTCCTCCAGATTTTATGCATGACCTGTTTGAAGGTATAGTACCAACAGAGTTAAGTCTTTGCATAAAGTCCCTTATTTCCAAAAGGTACTTCACATTAGATGACCTTAATGACATCATCAAGTCTTTTCCTTTCAAGTTTACTGATAAGATATTTTTGTTGAAATCCGATGGCTCAGTGAGGCCTCCATAGGGAGCAATGACATTTCCTCTCTCAAGATCCATTAATGTACTAAAAACATATTTAAATCAGTTCATGTGAGTACAGTGGTTCAATATAATATATAAATGACAAGAATATTCTCGTTGCTTTATAATATTAATATTGAACCCCTGTACTCACCTGAACTGATTTAAATATGTTTTTAGTACATTAATGGATCTTGAGAGAGGAAGTGTCATGCTGGTTATGGAGGCCTCACTGAGCCATTGGATTTCAACTAAAATATCTTAATTTGCGTTCTGAAGATGAACAAAGGTCTTACAGGTGTGGAACGACATGAGGGTGAGTAAATAATGTAATAATTTTCATTTTTGGATGAACTAACCCTTTAAAGGGATAGTTCACCCAAAAATGAAATTTAATGTTTATCTGCTTACCCCCAGCACATCCAAGATGTAGGTGACTTTGTTTCTTCAGTAGAAACAATGATGATTTTTAACTCCAACCATTGCCGTCTTTCAGTCAAATAATGCGAGTGGATGGGAACTTCCTATAAGAGTAAAAAAAAACATGCACAGACAAATCCAAATTAAACCCTGCGGCTCGTGACGACACATTGATGTCCTAAGACACGAACAATCGGTTTGTGTGAAAACCGAACAGTATTTATATCATTTTTACCCTCTAAACACCACTATGCCAACTGCGTTCAGCACTCTTTAGTAGGTCTGATCACGCTCTGACAACGGCAGTGATGTCTCGCTCTCATTGAAGTATAAGCGCGAGACATCACTGCCGTTGTCAGAGCGCGATCAGACCTTACTAAAGAGTGCTGAACGCAGTGGACATAGTGGTGTTTTAGAGGTAAAAAATGATATAAATACTGTTCGGTTTCTCACACAAACCGATCGTTTCGTGTCTTAGGACATCAATGTGTCGTCACGAGCCGCAGGGTTTAATTTGGACTTGTCTATGCAAGTTTTATTTACTCTTATAGATGAAGTTCCCATCCACTCGCATTATTTGACTGACAGACGGCAGCGGTTGGAGTTTAAAATCATCATTTGTGTTCTACTGAAGAAACAAAGTCACCTACATCTTGGATGCGCTGGGGTAAGCAGATAAACATCAAATTTTCATTTTTGGGTGAACTATCCTTAATATCCTCAGATGATATGACCAGTTCTGTCAAGTTGAGTGAAATGAAAATGTTTTAACTTCCTGCATTGTTTTAATTTAGTACTGTTAAAGACTGTCACTGAGACCCTTCTGTCTTCTTTGTAAATTTGTAAATGTATTTATGTTTTTATAGATCAGCAAGATTTCACCAGGCTTGTGTCAAAGGACCTGAGCAAGTCCTTTTTTGAAGGCCTAGATGGTCATCTCTCAAGCTGATACAGTTATTCAGGTCAAAGCGTATGGACATTCCAGAAATGACTTCAATACTGGAGAGCTTGATAAGGATGTGAGTCAATTGTTTTAAAGCAGTCTTTATCTCCCCAAAATGACAATTTGTGATCATTTACTCACTTTCATGTTTGTCTAAACCTCTATGACCTTTTTTTTTTTTTTTTTTTTCATAAAACTAGTGATAGTGACATCTTTTCATACAATGATTCAGAAAAAGCGCCTATACAATTTGTGTCATATTCCAAGTCTGTGAAATCAACAATCTCTTTGTATGAAAAAAAAAAAAAAAAAAAAAAAATCAGTCTTTACAATAAAGTTTGATTGTTAGTTACTATATAAATATCAAACTCATTGGTTCTTGTAAGTCTTTTGATCAAATATCATGATATAGAACTAATGAGGGTTGATGTTTTTGTTGTATTATGCCATAGTAACATCAAAACTGATATAATCATTTCATTACACAAAGTTATCTTCAAAAAACTTTTAAAATAGGCAACATGACTCATCCACTACTTTTACTGCATTTTTTATAGTGTTGACTTATCCTTTATAGAGCTTAACAGCCTAGCCACTGTTCATTTTCATTGTATGGAATGAAAATATGAATATTTTTGCATGTGTTGGAGTGGCATGTTCGTGAGTAAATGACAATTATCATTGGTAACTTATCCTTTTAAATCCTTTAAAGTGTTGTTACAACCCCAATGAGTTTAAGGCAGGGGTGCCCAATCCTGCTTCTGGGGAGCCAAGATCCTGCAGAGTTTAGCTTCAACCCCAATTAAACACACCTAAACCAGCTAATCAAGGTGGTCAGGATCACGACAAACTTCCAGGCAGGTGTGTTGAACCAGGTTGGAGTTGAACTCTACAATATATTATTGGCCCGTGGGAACAGGATTAGACACCCCTGATTTAAGTGGTATGAGCGAGTTATTATTTTGGTGCTGAGCAAAAAGGTAACAAACAACTGTTGTTGCACCACATCACTGGTGATTTATTTACAACAAAATTATACAAGTGTAAATGTGCAAATTTAAAATGAATGTTTTTGTGTTTTTATTTTTTCTAAAAAGCATCAAATACAGAGGGAGGGGGGGAAAGGATAAATGAAAAAAGTTGGTACTTTAACCATCCTATATTTTACAGACAACAAACCAACGGATGAGGACAGCAGCATTGCTGGGCCTGCCGTGGTACATGCGAGAGACTCCTTCAAAATTCATGAAGATATGTGAGGTAAGCTGAAACATGCAAGGCAAACAAGGGAACATTGAACATTAGATCTCTGAAAGAGTTAGTTCACCCAAAAAGAAATTCTGTCATTAATTACTCACTCTCATATTGATCCACACCTGTAAGACCTTCGTTCATCTTCAGAACACAAAATAAGATTTTTTTTTTTTTTTTTTTTATAAAATCCAATGACTCAGTGAGGCCTTGCAGCAACACAATTAACACTTTCACACTGCAAAAAAAAAAAAAAAATGCTTTCTTACTTAGATTTTTTTCTTGTTTCCAGTCCAAATATCTAAAAATTCTTAAATCAAGAAGTATTTTCTAGACCAGTGTTTCCCAACCACATTCCTGGAGGCACACCAACACTGCACATTTTGCATGTCTCCTTTGTCTGACACACCCGTTTTAGATCTTTGAATCACTACTAATGCTTATAACCTAATCAGGTGTGTTTAATTGAGGAGACATGCAAAATGTGCAGTGTTGGTGGGCCTCCAGGAACGTGGTTGGCAAACACTGTTCTAGACAAGTAAAAATTGTCTTGTTTTCAGGAAAAAATAAGTCAAAATTAAGTGAGGTTTTTCCTGAAAACAAGCAAAATAATCTGCCAATGGGCTAAGCAAAATATTTTCAAAACGAAAAACAAGATTATTTTGCTTGTTTTAAGGAAAAACTCACTTAATTATAACTTAATTTTTCCTGAAAACAAGACAATAGTTTTTACTTGTCTAGAAAATGCTTCTTGATTTAAGAATTTTTAGATATTTGGACTGGAAACAAGACAAAGAAACCAAGTAAAAGCTTTTCTGCAGTGCAGATGTCCAGAAAGCTACTAAAGACATATTTAAAACAGTTCATGTGACTACAGTGGTTCAACCTTAATGTTATGGAGCGACGAGAATACTTTTTGTGTGCCAAAAAACAAAAATAATGACTTTATTCAACA
The DNA here is from genome assembly GCA_028476615.1 of Culter alburnus. NCBI lineage: Eukaryota > Metazoa > Chordata > Actinopteri > Cypriniformes > Xenocyprididae > Culter > Culter alburnus. Next base: position 86,389 of record JAOTNS010001176.1, on the reverse strand, counting down.
ATATCTAGCGATGGGCGATTTCAAAACACTGCTTCATGAAGCTTCGAAGCGTTACGAATCTTTTGTTCCAAATCAGAGGTTTAGAGTGCGTATCAAACTGCCAAAGTCACGTGATTTCAGTAAACGAGGTGTCGATATGTCATAAGTGTTTTGAAACGTTTCAAAATTTCAATGGTTCACGTGACTTTGGTGGTTTGATACACGGTCCATTCAAACCAAAAGATTTGTAAAGCTTCAAAGCTTCATGAAGCAGTGTTTTGAAAGCGCCCATCACTAGATGTTGTTGAATAAAGTTGTTATTTTGTGTTTTTGGCGCACAAAAAGTATTATTGTTGCTTCATAACATTAAGGTTGAACCACTGTAGTCACATGAACTGTTGTAAATGTCTTTTGAAAGTGTTAATTGTCTTGCTGTCTATGCAGGCCTCACAGAGCCATTGGATTTTATCAAAAATATCTTAATTTGTGTTTCAAAGATGAATGAAGGTCTTACGGGTGTGGAACGACATGAGGGTGAGTAATTAATGACAGAAATTTTGGGTGAACTAACCCTTTAATTTGCAGGGGTCTGGGGATTATATTTGTGTATTTGCTTTTAAGTAATAGTACCTTGTTTTGTTTACATTCTATAAAGCTGTGTGACTGTGAAGAGGATTTGATCAAGGGTGTGGTGATTGGAATCCTAGTCGTTGTGGAAAATGTGATGGAACCTCTCCCAGCGATCTACAATGACGTTGCCCTGGTGATTGAAGAAGAAGTGGTAATGCGTCACCTGAGTGACATACCGAATGCTTTTCTGAACCTGATGGGCCTGGTGTACGCGTTGAACCTTGACTACCCAAGGGAATTAAAATTCACTTTTGAAGTGATACAGCGCCTGTTTATTGGAGTTGGGTCAGATTCTTGCACCGCAAGAGTTCACTCTTTGAAGAGCAAGTTGCTGCGATAAGACAGAAAACAAACTTTTTTCCTTCTTTTCCTTCTTCCTTCTTTCCTTCTTACTGTTGAATCATTGTACTGTTGTAAAGTTTAAGAGCATTGTTGTTTTAGATCTTATTGTTTTAAGTATAACATTGGTATTCTTGAAATTTTTCAAACTGACTGTTGTTACCTTGTCCTGCTTCCTATTTCCTTGTCATGTTTCTACAATTGGGAATTGAAGACAGTTTTTGAACAGTTAATGTAAAGTTTTTTATTCAGCTTATTGTGAATGTTCATGTACACTTGATCCTGCCATGAAAATGTCTCATAATGACAAGGAGAGTTATTTGTACTATTTTGGCTCTAGGATGGGTCTGTACATAGAAGTTTGCACATGTTTGTGTGAGCTGTGTGTGAGGGTTTTTCTTGTGTTTTATATCTATGCAAGATAATTCTTTGTCTGTTTTTGATGCAGTGTCTCGGTTTAAAAATAAATGCTGAGATTCGATTTTGCAGTTGTGTTGATTTCATAAAAATCTGGTTCCAGATAGAGATCTAGAACTTCTTGTCAAAGCAATGAAGTCCAGTAAACTTAAATAGTTAAGTTATGATGTTGAGTAAAAATTACTATTTTATGTCAGTTAGACTTGGTTCATGGTTGTGAAAACATGAGAAATTAAGTTCAACCAATATGTTTTTCAGTTGACTTAACTAAACATTCTAAGTGCTCATTAATTGATACAGTATGTTGGCTCAATTTACTGCAAGTTATTGCAACAACTACATATAGGTTGAGTGAACTTAACACCTAATGTTGGCTAAACTTAACTAAGTCAATGCAACAAGATGACTTGACTAAGTCAAGTTGTGTCAACAAATCATTTTTACAGTGTAGTCACAAATTACCAGCATATATTTGTTACCTGCTTTACTCCTTTCTAGAGGGCCTACAATATCCATGCCTAGTCATTGAAAAGGCACCTCTATTACTGGCAAAGGCATCAAGGGAGCTCTTGGAGGACCACGAGGGGCAGTACATTGACATTCTGGACACATCTTACAAAACTCAGCTATATCTTGGGTCATCCCTGGCCAGAAAAAGTGTTTACTAATTCGATGGTACATTTTTCGACGGCCCAAATGACCGGCCCAGGGGATGAGTGATGATGAATGATGAAGATGATGATGATGATGTTCAGGTCTTCATCAGTGATGTTGTGTGATCTTGAGAACATGATGAAGGGTTATGATGCACATAAAGTGCATTAAACATTAACCATCAGCATCAGTCTTTCCTCATGTTTTTCTTCATTCCTCTGTAGATACGAGGAAAAGAAACAAGGACGGAGGAATCACAGAAAGCTGATTTTGTAAATTGGTTTCTTGTATTTTTGTAGTTGTTAAAGTCGAGCGTCACTTTAAATCATGTTTCTCAGCTGCATGAACACAGATCTCTTTCAGCAGAACATCATTCTGTCTTCATTTACACAAGATCAACACTGATAATCAGATCCAGAACTTTCATCTCTTTCCTTCTCATCACAACATGACAGTAAATTACACTTCATCAGTTCCAGTTCAGCAATAAAACATGTTTCTACATTCATCATGTAAAAAACATTAAAGACGTTTTAGAAGCTCTTTCTATAAGAACCATAAACCTTTTTCTGCACTATGAATTACAGTTTTTTACGATTGCTTTTACACACTAAAATTAAAAATAACACACAGTTACTGAAACTCAGAGCAAAACCTCAGCCCAGAGCTGCACAACTATAAGCACATTCTCAGCCTCACACTTTTTGCAAAAAACTACACACATTGTTTTGCACAACACTAAACACACTTCTCTACATTAGACACAGAAATCATACATAATGTCACTTCTTTGCCATTTCAAGACACTGCTGTCTAAAATACCACACATATAAACAAACTGATCAAACACAGCCGTCAGGTGTGAACTGACTGTAAACTCAACAATCAGGTGCTATAGTACTATAAAAGGCAAAAGGTGAGTTTATGTGTCACTAAATGGAAGTCAATGTTGCAGTATGAGGGAGAGGGAGAAACATCATTGGCCACAGAGCTATTTTGAATGTCCCAGGACAACGTGGTGGTAACATCACAATGTATGTTGCAATCACGCAGAATGAGGTCCTCCACCAGCATGCCAACTTAGGCTCTTACAACACGGCCCACATATTCACATTTTAGACAGACTGCACAAAATAATCACAGCAGAAGACCAAATGGATGCAGAGCAGATGAGATACACTGTCATATGGGACATTTGATATATATATTTTTTTTTTTTGGCTTGGAAGGCCTGACCTAATCATGCAGGGTCTGTGCAAATATGGATTCACCATTCAAGAAGATTCTTCCCTCGCTGTCTTGCATGAGAGGACATCGCCTGAGATGAGGATGAAGTGTAAGGCCAGATCCAGCTAGGCCAGAGATAATGCTTAGGTGTTTTTTTCTCTTTTTTCATTTAAAATCATGCTTTTGCTTTGTCTCCACAAATGTTTTTGTTCATGTAATACAGCGGTTTCCCAAACTTATTTTCCTGCGCACCCCCTTCTATGTCCCAACCGGGTTGGCGCACCCCCAATCCCCACTTCCAAAAAAAAAAAAAACGCAACAACGCTTTGTTTTATCGCCATATAAAGACTCATGTTTAATCATGCGCAAATAACCAGAACACGCATGACAATAACAACATCAACAAAGTTTCAATATGCAACAAAGCTACGCACAAGCTTCCGAGGACGAGTGACAGACACAGGCTCATTGACTACATTTACATGGACAGCAGTAATCCCATATTAATACGATTAAGACAATACTCTGAAAGAGAGGACCATGTAACAGCGATGTTTTATTACCTTAATCCGACTAAAGTCATACTCGAAGTAAACACAAATCGAATTAAGACAGGTGGAGTATTCCTATTTTAGTCGCATTATTGGAGTGCATTGTAGACATGTACACACCTTAATCACACTATAGTGTGAAATTAACGTCATGTGGGAGTTTTCGCCACATTTTGCCACAGGACACATAATAGGCAAACAAGAGAGCAAGCGTCAAGCAAGAAGCCACAAATCAAATTCCTCTCACCTCATCTCTCATCCAGTACCTCTGAGTTTGTCGCGGTGGCATGAATGAAAGTTGCCGAATTAAAGTACAGGAGGCCTGTTGCTGGAGAATTTGTATCCACCGTTGTCTATTTACAGAGCCCCACACATAAGAGAGAAAATAAATAGTAGCCTGGGCTAAATCGTGCGAACGATTTACTAATTTGTTCCCTCTATGTATAAATCGAGGGAACGAATTATTAAATCATGCACACAATTTATTTATTTATTCTTGCATGTCATGTGCGGGCTCCGTATATATATATTTGCACGTATTGCATGTCAAATAATTAACTGCACTTGAAGCTTTCGTAAGATTAAAAATGAAAACACCCAAAACTGTATATGGCACGAACTGTGTGGTGATGATACGTGAAATTCTGTAGAGAACGTCGGACAGCGTGCTGTGGGGACGTAATGACGTTTGCCATTAATCGATCTATGTTCTATAACATGTAAAATGGGAACATGAATGGAATATTCTAAAAGCAACTCATGTAAACACCTTAATCATAATATTGTCTTATTCAGAATAAGGTCAGTAATTAGATTACTGCTGTCCATGTAAACGTAGTCAGTAACAGAAAGCACGGTTATTTTCAGCCGCGTAAAAGAAACATTGCAGCAATAGGCTATGAATGAAAGGAATTGGCACGCATATAGCCTAGCCTGCAGTGCATAAAAGAAAGCAGTGCGTAGAAGAAGACAGCAGCTGTCTTCTTCTATGTTTCTATCAAAAACTAATAAATTATAGATTTTATTTAAAATAAAAGCGATTGCAAAGGAAATGTTTACTGTTCATGTTTTTTTATTGTATGGAAAAATCCCACTTAAAAAAAACAGACTGCCATTACATTTTTCCTCTCGCGCACCCCCTGGTGGCAGCTCGCGTACCCCTGGGGGTGCGCGCACCACACTTTGGGAATCCCTGCTGTACTGGATCATTCTGGACACAGGAAGCTGGTTTAATATTTTAATTGAATACAAATTGAAAAATACAAAATCACTTGAAAGTTTGTGTCCATTTATACTCTGATAAATATAACAAGCATACAATGCATTCTATGGTATGGTGATGTCTACCAAATTGTGAGTCATTAAACAAGGAGCAATTTGATATTAAACATCACCTAGATGAAATACATTATCTCATAGTTCCAACTTTCAGGCATGCCTAACACTATACAACATACGAAAGAACAACATACAAAGAGTAATAATAGACATGATGTACTGGGGAAATTGATTTACATGAGGAGTTCATGGTTAAGTTTGGGGTCAATTGTTACACCCATCTTGACTTTAAAAGCTGACTGACTGACTGAGTGACTGAGTGACTGAGTGACTGTTTAGTTGTCAGGCTGATTTGTCTGCTCTGTACGCTACACACTTGAATTTATTGGGGATTATCATGAGACGTAAGTCCTTTCTTCATTTTTTTATACACTTGACAATAAGCAAGGTAATGTGTTTTAGTGAGGGTAAAAATATGTAAATTCTAGAGGGTTTGTTTGTATGGATGTTTGTTGCTATCTATGAATTTTGTTAAAATTCAATTATTCAAGTCAATTCAAAACAGCAGGAACCAAAATATGGTCAAATTGCATTAACCTCAAGTCATTTCAAACTACAATAGGTGTTAGAGATGGGTATTGTGTCATTTGTATTACAAAAATTATTTTAAATATGTAAGGAAATGCTTTAATTATATTTATTGAGAACGAGTTTTTCTTTGACATCTTTAGATTTTTATCATCTTTACATTTGCTTTGAGAACATTTCTTATCTCTGTCCCTAGCATACAGGGTTGTCACACGGGTCTTCAAGATCCTTTTAGGAATGGCATGCTTTGTGGGTATCATGACAGGCATCCTCTCAATTGTCCGTTATTCTGCCTTTGAGAGTTTCCGTCGTATCTTTGCTGTAGGAATCGTGATTTTCATCTCCTGTAAGTTGCAAATACACGCACAATGAGCTGCAGAATGTGACATTTTGGCATATTTAAAAGTAAATAAAAGGTCAAGGTCAAATATTGGTGATAGTACTCTTATTTTATCTATTTTTTAATCCATCACTTTACCCAGCTTTCTTTGTGCTACTGGCTGTGACGATCTTAACCCTACGATTCCTGAGCAAGTGTTTCGGAGACTGGCACTTCTACATGCTCGTAGCCTTTTTTGCAGGTAATATAATAAAACCTCACAGACTGCTGTTTAAGGGCCAAAGATTGACCCACAGAAGCTTTTTAAATGTTAGAACAGAAGGAGTGTTAAAAGTGATCAAATGTTCTAGTGGTGCAGAATAGAAATAATCAAGAAAATGTGCCTTGAACATGCCTCAGGAAGGACTTTGATAGACCTCAAGATAAAGCTCATGCATCCCACTTTTACATGTACTTAAAAACGTAGACATGCACGCTGTCTTTATTAACAATGCTTAAAACATACAAAAGAGCTGAGTAAACATAACTGCTTATTCTTTAAAAGTGTTTCATTTTTAGGTTATACTTGATGAAATGCTCACACAAATTGTCTTTTCCAGGGATCTTCTGCCTGTGTGCCCACAGAATGTATGAATCCAGGAGAGTGGCTGGACGTCGCTAACCTGAAGCAATTAAGACTGCCTGGAAATCATCAGGACTATGAGGAATGATCACTAAACTGCAAAAATACACCATATCAACAGCCTAAAACAGTGTTAATTGACTTTTTTACACATGCAGTTATATTTGTATGAACTAGAACTCTGTTAAAACACTCTTTGCTTCACAATGTCCTGATGATAAAGTCTTTTATTTGATTCTTCAGTTTGTGAGTTTCTCTCTTTGTTTTCATGATTTTTTGTTGTTCTATTGCTTGTGAATCTTCAGATTCTGTCCGTTACACATCATCTCCGTCCAAAAGTTCCTTTGAACCTTTACTGCTTGTAAAAAAAACACACACAAAAGAGGCATGAAATAGTTTAATTATGTATTTACTATTTATTACTACCATAAAATGGTCAAAATTTCAAGCACAAGTTCAGATACAACTTTAAGCAGACAGTCACGTGTCAGTAGTTTATGTGTAATTTGAGACTGGGGCAAGTTGTCACACGTTTAACTCTTTGAAGTGAAATCATTTGAAAGTTGATGAAAGTTCAGGAGAAATATTAAAATTGTAGTGGCTTCCTTTTGGTTCATAGCCACTTCCAGCAGGGAAAGTACCTTTGACGCTACAAACTGATCAATCCTTTTTTGTAACAAAAATGTGAAAATTTAAAGCAAAACTGTGATTCCAAAAGAGTGTATAGTGTAGGTCAATAAACTGTCTCCCTTCCCATGCCATTGCCACATCACTTCCTGTTTAAAATAATTATGAGATGTATGAGATCCACAACAGCCACAGAGAATCACAGATCAAGACACTTTGACTAACAAAAAAAACTAATGTCCTATTTCCCCTGCTATTGGGGAAAATTGTACTCCTAAAGTGTTTTTCAAGTGTAATATTTCTGTAAAGGAGAAAAAGTGGACGTTTCTGTAGAATGACCCAGAAGTATTTTGATGCTGAAGTATTCCTATCTTTAAATTTTCTTAGAAATCTTCTTGCATCTTACTAAAATGAATTATGTGCAGGTTTTACCTCATTTATTATTATTATTATTATTATTTAGAACTATAGTTAAATGAGTGCTGGAATAGACTTTTCTTGTATTTCTCATTTTGTGTGTCTTTGGAATCAGTTTTATGTGAATCTTTGTGTGCTGCCAGGACTGCCTGATAAAAGATATTGATATCTCAATGGGATTATTCCTGGTAAAATGATAAAACAATAGATGGATAAATAAATAAGATACTGAGCTGAATTCAGTCATGTTCATCAGTCTTCATCTCAATCTTTATCCTTTAGCGCCACCTGCTGGTGAACACTGGCACTATTATTCAATCAAATCATTAATAAAGTTGCCCTTTTATAATAATAAAATCATTAATTAACAATACCCTTAATTTAGAACAGTATTCTTCGAAATAGTCTACTAAATATTAGATTATTACTTGTTGTATCCATATAGGTCTCTAGATACATATTAATAACATAAAAAAATATCCTATCCTCATCATTTCCTTTCTACATTTTAGACACTGAATCATAAGTGATGTTTTGTGGCTGCTGTGACACAATGCCTTTCAAATACACGTGAAAAAGATTAATAATAAATAAAAACATGATATGTTCAGTAGATTGATGTTTCAGGGTTTATTTTCATTCACTCTTTCAGTTCAGCTGTTTTAGCTTTTATGAACGTGTCTTAGAAAAACATTACTGTGTGAATCTAGAGACAAATCAATGACACTGACATATTTAAATATGCTTTCAGTTAAACAGATCAAACATGCAGTTTAATCTGAGACTAGATTTATTCATTGTCTGTGAAACCGACCAGAAGTGTTTTAGTATGGAAGATAAACATTTGTTTCCATCTTTGATCATCAGATAGAGCAACTATAGATCCACTGCAAACTCAACATCCTCTTAGTTCAGATTAGAGACAGTGATGAAGATGATGATGATGATGATTCAGTTATAGCAACTTTTAATCACTAGATGTCAGCTGTAATTCAGGCATTTGAAGTATTTTATCTGTCATTTCTCTCCTGCATAGAAACTAATCACACCAGTTTCCAAGAGTTCATCATCTCAGTAAGAGAATATCTGAACTCAATGAACACATCTGAATTTGATGTGTGAAGTTCAAATCTGCATATTTAAATTCAAATTATGATATTTACATTCTAATTCAGGTGAAATATCATTAAATTCTAAAGATCTGTGAGTTTGTGCTGAAAAGAGACATCTAGTGGTTAAAGATGGTAATAACAGTTTCATGTACTTGTTTTCACTAATCTACTTATTTCATTACAGTAATAGTAAATTGTAAATAACCAGCACATGTATTAATCAAGATTGCTTTATATTCTATAGACTGTTGTTGTTTTGTGTCAAGTGAGGTTACACAGCCACGTCTCTTTGCTAAATTAAATATTTATTGAGCATATCAAAACCATATAAGAAAACATTTGTGACTGAGAACACTTTCAGGTATAATGTAGTAAATCCACTTTCATGACCTTCACTAAGAGATCATCAGAATCAAATAATACAGACATGAATCCCTGCTGATCCCGGCTCAAAAACAGAGATCATGAACGAGACACTTGGATAAAAACAGCTTCTGAACGGAAGTAATCTTCTTCTTCTTCTTTTCCATTCGGCTGTTCCCTTCAGGGGTCGCCACAGCGAATCATCCGCCTCCATCTAGCTCTATCCCCTGCATCCTCTTCTCTCAGACCGACTGCCTTCATGTCCTCCTCCACTACATCCATAAACCTCCTCTTTGGTCTTCCTCTCGACCTCCTGCCTGGCAGCTCTAACCTCAGCATCCGTTTACCGATATATTCACTCTCCCTCCTCTGAACATTTCCTCTCTGACTTTGTCTCCAAAACATCTCACATGTGCTGTCCCTCTGATGTACTCATTCCTGATCCTATCCATCCTTGTCACTCCCAAAGAGAACCTCAACCTGAAATATGTTTTAACTTTTTTTTTCATCATCTTTTTTTCATGCATGGGTTCTTATAAATATTTTTGTAAACATATAACATGCAGAGAGCTAGTAGAATAACAATATTTGCCTCTACTGTTCTTCTCTCCTGTCATTTTCCTCATTCATCAGTTCCTCAAAGTACTCCTTCCATCTTTCCCTCACCCTCCTGTCACCTGTCAACACATTTCCATCTCTATCTTCAATCACTCTAACCTGCTGCACATCCTTTCCCTCTATCTAACCTTGCATACATGTCCTCATAAGCTTTGTTTGGCCTTTGCCACCTCTATCTTAACCTCACGCTGCATCACCCTATATTCCTGTCTACTTTCACCTAGCACCTTCCTAGCTGTCTCCCTGATCACTTTGGCTGTTCTAGTCCAGTCATCGGAAAGCACCTCCTGACCACCTAAAGCTAGTAAAAGTAAAGTAATGACATGTTTAAAGACGTCAGAATAAAGTGAAGTCACAGATCTGGTAAAACTCTGCCATGAACATCAGCTGAAACAGAAGGACAGTGTGATCTCAGTGTTTCTGCCCCAGTTTAACACAGTACAGTGCAGTGACAGTCATGAACACTTACAAACACAGTGTTTTCACAGGAAAATATTAGAGTTTTGTGCTCCAGTCTCATTCTGAATCATCGACTGACAGTGATGAAGAACATCCTGATGATTAGAAGAGAAAAACTGCTGCTTTCTGAAGAGAAAAACACAATGTTAGAAATCAAAACATGTTCAGATTTATTGTGTGATCATGAGTGAATCTCTCACCTCATCTCTGAATTTCTCTTCACCAGAGCGACGCTGTTCAGGTCCGTCTGGATCAACAGAGACTGAAATCAAACAGCTGTGAGTGAGTCACAGGATTTCACTTTTATATAAACCGATAGTATAAGGTGGGTTAAGGTTAGGTTTAGGGGCAGATTCAGGGTTAGTACCCAGTTATTACAGTTATTGCAATTACTATAATAAGTACATATTATGTACACGGGGAACAGGACTGTAAAATAAAGTGCTACACAATTTCATACACAATGGTAATTCAAGGTGCTTTACATAAAACAGAAACAAATACATATGAATAAAAATGGAATTCATAAGAAATAAGAATAACAATAAAATAAACAAGTAACAGACTTGAAAAAAAAAAAAAAATCAAGATATAATTCAACCAAAAATTTAAAATCAGTCATAATTTAATCATGGTCCAAAACTTTTTGTTACAAATTCTATGTTGAATCAAACACATTTCTACTTTTTGTCTATTTGATTATTTACACAATAATGAATTAAAATGATCTTTTGGGAATAATTTCTCAGCCAAATTTGATGTATGATAAATTAACTTTATTAATCACAGTATCATGTAATTAATCTGATTAAAATATTTAATCTCTTCCCAGCCCTATAATGTGTGCAGTGTGTGTTCAGCAGTAGGTGGCGCTAATAGAGGCGAATAGAAGAGTGGGTTTGTCACCTTCATTCAGTCACTGCAGCTCTGCACACACACACACACACACACACACACACATGTTTGTTTTTGTGAATTGTGGGGACTTTCCATAGACTTCAATGCATTTTACACTGAACAACTGTACATTCTATCCCCCTACCCTGCCCCTACCCCTAAACCTAACCCTCACAGGAAACTGTGCAAACTTTTACTTTTCACAAAAACTCATTCTATATGATTTATAAACCCATTTACATTGTGGGGACCGCTGGCTGGTCCCCACGATGTAGGTGAACTCAGGTTTATATTACATCATGGGGACATTTGGTCCCCACAATGTAATATAAACAAAAGCACACACACTCACACACACACACACACACACACACACACACACATATTCCAGCATCATGAAACTGTTGATGATGAGAAAGTGTTCTGTCTTTAACATACTCACAGTTTGGTTTTCCACTATTAATGCTGTTTCGTCTCACTATTATAATTTTGGTTCATTAGGTTGAAACTCGTCCTTTTTGCTTGACATTTTTCTTTCTTTCTCGTTGTTCTTCTGCAGTTTGTGATGCTCCAGATATATTCCTGCCACACATTCATTTGTCTAATATTCTGTTTTTGCTCATAACTGTTGGGGGGGAAAAAAGAAATACTCATGTTATGTTTATTGTACATTTACATTTCAGTTTCACTACATAATACACTAACATCACTGTTCAGACTGAAATATTAAAACAATTATTTAAAAATGGTTGAAGATAAAAATGTTTTAATCACCTTGTGATGAGCTGAAGAGAGAAAAATCCTCTGCAGATCTGAGATCTGAGATCTCTGCTGGTGAAGCAAAGGAGGAGCTCTGCACAGGCCACACCTTTTTTCTTTATTACACAGTGCTTCATTACATATCATCTGCTCTTAAAGGGACGGTCCACCCAAAAATAAAATCCTGTCATCAACTGTACATATGCACTTTTTTCTGCTGTACACAAAAGATCAATCTTCAAAACATCTCTTATGCTCTACCGAAGAAAGAAAATCAAACAAGTTTTGAACAACATGAGGGTATGATGACAGAATGATCATTTTTTGTGAACTATCACTTTAAAAACAAAGAGAAAGACAACCATTTATTTATTTCTTTCAATATTTTTATTTATGCTTTAGGACTAGTGCCTGGTTTCAGTACAAGTTACAGCCGAACACATATCAGACATTACAAAATAATATAGAGGAGTTTGTGTGATTTCGATCCAAATTTAAAATCCAGTATCATATTTGTATATCTGTATCAAGTGAACACAAGACACTAAAACTACAAAAGTTGCAATCTCTGTTTGGACAAAATGATTGTTTTATATTTTTAAGGTTAAAGTTAAGGTGTACTTTATTGCCTCAAAATACTCCAATATAATCACATAAATCATAACACACCACATTTAAAACTATACATCGTACAGTAATCTCATACACACACCATTACTCACAACTATAACACAAATACATAAATCTTTTATCTTTTACATTTTTTGCTGTTTTTGTTTCATAATTGTTTTTCTGTTTAAACGTCACTGAAAAGCCATTAAATAGCCCATAATACATATTAAATAAATATGTTGAACAATAATTGAACATGTTCAGCAGTGTTTTTTTTGCTTCGCTGTCGTCACAAATCCTCTCCCGTGGCCTCATGGGATAGTAGCACACTTTTTGCACACTGTTTTAATTCAGACGTACCTCTTTTGTCACATACTGTTCTTCACCTACTATACAGCAGGGAAGTATGTGATTTCAGATGCAGCCATCATGTGATCACATCACATGACAAGAAACCAGGAGACAAAACTGTGAGAATTTCAAAATAAAACATGAACATATAAACATGAAACAAACCCAAAACAGTAGCTATGTTTCCATACACCTGTTCTTCTGCACATTCTGGGAAATCGCATCAAAAACTGACGAATGAAATGCCAAGATGAGCAGAAATTCTAAAAATGTGCATAAAAACGTATGCATTTGTTTGAGTCGGATACAATTTTTGTCTGATAAGAAAACTAGGATGGAAACTCATTTACCAAATAAATTTAGCGCCAGTTTATCAGGAAGTGACGTTTGTTCTCGTCGACTCACTGGATGGAAACGCTGCTTTATTCTTGTTTTATGCATAATTAAATTCACAACTTTAGATGGAAACACAGTTAATGTGACACATATATCATTCTAGTTCATATTCATCACAATAGAAATCTAGAAATATTGGCATTGCAATAATAAAAAAGGTGCTTTAACTCTTTTATTTCTATAAAAAAGTTTTAAAAACCCTTTTTTCTGCATTTCACTTGCATAGTTTACTAGTGCAGTTTTTAGTAAACCTCAGGTAAGTCACTGTGGTTAAAAACCATTGGGACTTTTACCTGAAGATGCTTCATCAGAAATAATGACCTTCTGTACAATCTTTTGAAAGAAAAGGTACAAAAAGGCACATGTCACAGTATCAGTGTGTAAATACATTACTGTGGCATTTCAGACACTCCTGATTCTGATCATTAGATGATTAATGAGAGAACGAGTGTTAGATGTGCAAGAGTTCAGAGATCTTCAGAGATTTCTGTGACCTTTGACCTTGCCGTTGTCAGTGCCATGCTGTCGTGTCGTACAGTAATAACACTAACACATCAGTCAATAATGTAATCAAATAGGAAAATTATTCAAACACATTTAGTGTAGAAGTAAACCTAAATTTGTACATTTTGCTGACAGATTGGTGGTGATGTTCCTCGAGTGAGTCACTTTTAGTAAGAAACGCTTCTCTAGAAAACATCAGAAATAGTGACCCTCTGTACAATCTTGAAAAGAAAGGTTCATGAGGTGTCACTGGTGTTTACAGTACACTGTGGCATCACACTGAATCTGACTGAGCAGATCGAGTGTCACATGTGCAAGTGCAGTCGTTCAGGACGCTTCAGAGACTCCTGTGACCTTTGACCTTGCCATTGCCAGCGGCATGCTGTCGTGTCATACCGTGTGGTATGGACATACAATATGACAGTATTGTCTGTATGTCTGTAGAAACCACTCGTACACGACAGGTTCATGGTGTACTGTAACTCTGTCTGTCGGCTTTAGCTCTGAACTCGACATAAAATGTGTTTAAGAAGAGACTTAAGATAGTGAAGAAGAAGAACTTGCTGGTTTGATGACAGGAACTGCTGCAGTCTAAAAAGAGAAAAAAACACACACACACACACACACACACACACACACACACACATCATTCATGAAGATCTGTGTGTGTGTTTTCATGTCAGTGTGAATATCAGTGTAGATCTGTAACTCTGATGATCTCCAGTAGAGGGAGACACTTCACTGTGTTACAGGAGCTCTGATATGCACTGTTTATTATAGAAATGTTTATTTTTTAGAAATATCTGAATTCACATGCATAAATCTGGATTTAGTTTATTTCTGAGATGTTGATAATGATTCTGATTCATCTTGTCAAACACATGAAACATTAATATATCACTCTGACACAACAGGCAATGTAAGTTCAGATAGCATGTATGTTACTTCAGCACAATATATTTTATACATTTTATAATTAAATATACCCCAGTCATCTGACATAAAAATGCCACGTGTAAAATGTTTTGTTGGGTTAAGAACTAAACGTAACTATTCCATCACATCTCCGTTAGCAGTCATTCAAATCTGCTTACTCTGAAAACACACACTTTTAAATTATAAAAAAGATGTTTTGATGTATTTTGGAGGCCCTTAAAAAGACATTTATTAAAAACAAAATAAGATACATGTCCTGTCTGCTGTCAGTAATGAAGCTTGAGACTGTTCTTTATTAGCCAATCAGTGATGACATGATGCAATATTCCTGCATGTCATGAGTCAGTCATGTGACATTTCCAGCTCAGGTGATTGGCTCAAGTCAGTCCAGCAGCAGAACTCTTTACATGATGCATAATAAACAACATCCAGACATAATGCTGTTTGAAATATAAGGTGGATATTACTTGCTTGCTATTATTAAAATATATTTGTACAGTATACAAAATTAAATAATATAAATAAATCTAAATAAATATAGTCTGAATCCCCATCAAAGCCAGGGAACAATGTGTGTGAATGTTTAGAGTAGATCAATACTATGATTGAGAGCTGATAAAGAAGCTCTTGATAAGTTCCACAAGACAGGAGTGAACAGACTGATGATGATGATGATGATGATGATGGTAGTAGGGGAATTACAGAGACCAATATGCTCAGTTAAAGCCAGGAATCAAAGTTGAATTTCATCAGTTGACACAGGTCTTTACTCTTCCAGATGCTGTAGAAAATGAGTAAGAGGTTCCAGACTCAAACTAACTTAAGACACAGAAACACAAAGGCCCGGTTTCACAGACAGGGCTTAGATTAAGACAGGATTAGGCCTTAGTTCAGTTATTGCATTTAAGTGGCTTTTTCTAAACATACACTAGAAAATAAATTACTGAATCTTGTGACAAAACAACACTAACATATTTTAAGATCTGTCAGCACAAGTTACTTTCAATTAAAACAGCTCAAACATGCATTTTAGTCTAGGACTATCTTAAGCCTTGTCTGTGAAACCAGGGGAACTACTTATAGTCAAATGAATAATGTGTTGATGTCATGTTGTGTTTGTCCCTGTTTTTGTACAGCAGGGGAATTGAGGGAAGTTTATGTTGTTTATTTGTTTAGTTTGACACTTACTGGGTTAGAACTTCTCCTTAAATTAGTTAGTGGACTGCTTAGTTTGTTATTTTAGGCCTTGCTCTCCCCTGAGCCATTGCTCCCCATTATCCGATGTTATGTCTTATTTTCTTTTTTGTAAATAAAATCCTTTCCTTGATATATCATCTGGTGTCATCATCTCTCTGGGACAGAGAACTGAAGTGTATGCTCGCCTTTTCTTTTCTTTCTTACTCGTTTATTTATGCTTTTTCCTTTGTTACTCCCTTCCAGACCCCTAGACGAGTAGGAACGTAACAGTTGCTTAAACAGAGATTAAGTTGATTACTCAAAAACATGGAGTTGCTCCAACTACTTGAGATGTAGCCCTGGAACCAGTTCTTATCTATTTTAGTTAAAATACACACATGCTGAATGAATGTAACTTATTTAGCATGTATATTTAATGATCAAGTAAGTCACTGTTATTAGAAGAGTCAGCTATAATATAAATGAAGGATGCTCACGACACAATTTATTCAAAAAGAAATTATTTATTTACTGATCAAAAGAAGAAAGGGGTCAAGTTCAGGAGTGGATCAGGCCAAAATTACAAACAAAAACAGCCAAGTCAAAACCCTCTAAATGAAAATGAAAAGAGGCAGGGTGGTGTTTTATAACATACTTAATTTTATTACCTTAAATATAGATAACCAGAGTAGCCAGAGATGTGCAAACTGCAGAATTACTGGACTTGTATCCTCTCGTCCTGAGCAGTTTGTCTCCTGAGTCAAACTTGCAAAGTCTGAACTAGCAAGGACACAAATCCGAACACATTTGATATAGAGAAACATCTACACAGCAGAGACAGAGCAACAAACACAAGTGCCTTCAAAAAACCTTCAAGAAATAAAAGCTTATATATTCAGTAGTGCTTAGATTTATGCATATTCTTCAGCACAATCATAAACACAAAACTTCAGAACTACAGAATCTCTTTCAAATGTCAAACAGCTTCAAACACTTACAGCTCTCTCTCTTCACTGAGAAAGAAATAAACTAACACTTAATTTCAACATGTATTCTCCTTATTGCTACAACTTATTTATCAAAAAAAGTTTAAATTGCAATCACGCATATATTATAGTTGTGGTAACGGGTCCATCTGAACTCAGTTTTGTCGGAGCTTCACTAAACCCACATCCACACAGAACACAGAAAACATATCGTGACCAAAGGTGCAATCCTAAAAACAATTAAAGTATGAATACAAAATACAAAAAGTATGTGTTAATGGATACATGTAGTGCATTATTGACCTTCATGACGTTTTCTTTATATTTTCATAGTCTATAATGAGAACAGCAGAATAAAATGAATAATAATAAAGTTCAAAGTGACAATTCTCTTTCTACTCTTGATTAATGTAATGAGCAAATTAATTAATCACAGTACAAGTGCATAATTATTCCCTGGAAGCCGGGCTAAACGAGTAAACACTGAGTAAACACTGGGTCAAACCCTCTCTTAGATCCCAAACACAGACACTGCCTGAAACAAACGGCAGAAGAGATACACTGTTCAAGTCATTATATATTACAAGAAGAGGGACTGCAGATCCACTCCATTCCTGCTGATGGACGTCAGTGATGAAGGGCTTTGTGAGAGAATCTCTTGACTTCAGAATGAAGTATCAGGTCCGTCTGGATCGCATTATACTAGAAATAAACACACATTGAGATATTACAATTATGAGATATTGTTCTCAATAGGAAACACATCTGGTCAATCACACATCTGTGAAAAGCTTCAATAATCTATAAGTGCAGAAAGTCTGAAGTCGATCTGATGAATCTGAATAAAAAATCTAGCAAGACTAAAATGTGATGAAGGATTGAAGTTGTGAACAAATAAGAGCAATATTGATCAAACACTCACAGTTTGGCTTCAGTTTCTCCATACTCTCACATCTAACTAGTCTCAGTCTTCTTCTCTCTTGTGATCCACTGGTTTGTGTCTCCATTTCTCTCTTTGTCTTCTTGTTTTCTGCTGCTCTGTGATTTCTGAGGCTCCAGCAGTTTTCTGGATGTGTGATTTTCTTTCTCCACTCCATCTGAATCTGTTCAGTCACACACAGAGTTTAGTTAAAGAAGTTGAAGTATGTAATGATGATAAATGTCAAATATATAAATGTGATTATGTGTGTCAGTTCTGATTGTAAACAGTTTTCTCTTCTCACCTCATGTTTGATCAAATTTGATTCATCAGAAAACATTTACAGCTCCGACTGGATCAACAGAGACTGAAATAAAGAAAAAAACCAGTTATCATAATATCATAATTTAAATAAAGACTAATGCTATAGACTTGTATAATGACTTCAGTACCGTAGATTCAGATCACCATGTAGATTCTTTTGCCGTTGCTGTTGTAAAATGTTATGTCAGCTATTAAAGCCTAATAAAAATAGATCAAGATTGGTTTTAATTAGTCAGAATTATCCTCACATCAGGACACCAGAATGAAAGAGTTCATCACAACATTAATCACACACATCAGCATTCACTTTATAATTAAAGTCATGAAATGTACAATTCATACAATTTCAGTGACATAAGCCTTATTATCCAAACGTAACTTTGCCCTTAGCCAAATTGGTTTGCTCAGAAACAAATAATAGATGAGTAAGACCAAAAATTGCCCATTTGATATACCCAAACTGAATTATACCTCATGTTTAAAGGAACAGTCCACTTTCACTAAAAGGTGAACTGACAACCGAATTTAGCTGCAGTACGTGGCCAATAATGTATCTACAGAAGAGTCAAGTTTTCAATAGGAAAAATATCGAAACTCTTTGGTCATTTTTGAGTGAGATGCTAACGGTCTAATTAGATTCAATGAACTATGCTAAGCTATGCTATGCAAAAAAATGTGGAGTGTTCCTTTAACACCTTCTACATAAGGGCCAGGGGCAAATTCCCTCAGGACTGGCTGAGATAAAGCTGGTCCCTGCGGCTACATGAGCGCTGACGCCTGGAGCTGTCTGGCATCTCTTAGCAAGATCAGACATGAGCTTGCAACACTTCTGCTATGCTATAACCCTGATGTTGTAGTTGACTTCTAGGTGATTCCAAGATGTAAAAATCCCAGATCCAGGACAACTATTAAAAAAGATTCAAACATTCATGGATGCTCCAGCATATGGGGCTCCTTTTGTGCCAAAAATAATTCGACCGCTTTCGTTTGTGGTAATGACGACAGTTCAAGTCAGGACGGCAGAGCGAGATGACAGGACGGCAGAACAAATCGACATAAATAACAGAGATATACACATACAACATATGCTAATTTATCTGAACAACAAGGCATTGACTGTTGACAAGGACAAATGTATAGTACAAAGCACAAAGCAGTCAACTTATTTTTGGCACAAATGGAGCTGCATATTCTGGAGCATCAGTGAATGTTTGAACCTTTTTTAATAGTTTTTTTGTTTGAGTGCCTTAGTGTGAAAAGATGGATCTTAGAATCATACAGTCACTGCTGGAAAGGGTTCAAATATCACTTTTTTATTTATATAGCGCTTTTAATATGCAAAATTTATGCAAATATTGCACAGAAATATGCAAAAAACTGCTCAGTTTAACTGCTCAGAAAAAACAAGAGACTCATGAACAACCATCACAAAACAAACAAACAGATCATCCAGATAACAACACAGAGAATGAAGAACCAAGTGTATGTAAACTTTCGAACGGGGTCATTTTTTATAAATTCAGCTATTTTTTGTCTTCTTTTTTTTTTGTCTTGGGGACTTTGTAAACATCACTTATGTGAAATATCTTACTCAGAATAGGATAGAATGAAAAATGAAATGATGTATTTAGAAACATGTTTCTCACCTCTGACGATATAGATGGGTCCAGAGTAAAAATCCCACTGAATATATATAAAGGAAAAAATCATGCAGAAATAAAGATCCATAGAGGAAATCCTGGTGTCAGTCAGCGAGATTTCTGTCAGAGAATTCACCCAACTCACACGAGCGCATTCATACACGGGACTGAATGACATGGAAATGTACCTAACAGATATGCGCTGTGGGCGGAGATCTAAGCTGATGCAAGCTGCGTTCAGTCTGACGCAACTTCACTTGTAACTGTAATTCCCTGTCCAGTTGTGCTGAAAATGATTATTACACACAAGTCCATTTTGTAATAATGAAGTTATAATACTAATACTTACATTTATAATAGCCTACACTCACATTATACTTACAGTTAAGTTTCTAATCCAGTTCATTTTGTTTTAAATGGTGGCTGTCATAAACTTAATGGATTCATTCAAACACACAAGAACAGTAAAAAATATTGCTTATATAGTGCTTATATTTAGCAAAATGCTTCTCTCTAGTGTCATTTTTCTTGCTGACTATCAAATTTTATGGTTAACGAATGGCTTTTCTGAGGCATAATGTGACATTGTTTGCAACACTGATTGAACTGACCTGCAACAGATTTCGGTAAGCTACGGTATCTTTCATATTTTCTGATGTTCATTCTTGTTTATTTTTTGTTCTGTAAAGTAGCAAAGAGGAAGGGATGATCACATTCACTGTTCAAGATGAAAACTGAAAAGTGATACACAGTCTTTATTCAATAGGCTTTAAATAAATGCATAGGCCTATTATCCTGTAAGTTCAAGAATAACATGAAAATATTAGCTATTAAATGTTTTTATTATCATTAAAATATAACAATTAAAATGGTGGGTACGAATTTTTTTACGATCCTGTCTGTCAAAATGACAAAAGTCAGATATCATCTGCTGGTGTGGATGTTAATGTAGTTATCGTTATAGTTATTGTTCTTGGTGTGAATGGGTCTGTAATGAAGTTAGTAGATCAACAAACTATAATTCCAAAATAATCAACAAACGAGAGTAAAGTTGGCAGCCCCTCATGGAAGACTGCCGCACACACATAAACAAAACATATGTAACATCCTCACTGTCCTCTTCCCTCCTTTTAGTTCTGTAGTTCAATCAATACATTTTTATTATATTATATTTTTGCTTTTGGTGCATTGACGCCACTGATCTGAAGGTATGTTGACTGATGCAACTTCCCTTCAGACATATTTATATTTTTCTTCCTGTATCTCGTGAACCGTGAGCTTGCTGTGTACAGTATTTTCTCTGCTGGCACGTCTCTGTTTTCCTTTTACAGTACAACTTACTGAAACACATCATATCTGGTATAATCGCTCAGTGTTTCAACTGAGGAAAGACATCAACAAAACAGCTTGTAAACAATGTCACATATATGACATTTACCTCAAATGCTATTCAGTGTCCACAGCTTGTTAATTCGCTAGAGAAATGAACTCGCTAAATATATGCACTATATTAGCCTTAATATATATATTTCACTATATTATGTTTTAATTATTTAATGTGTTTAAATAAATTATGAAAGATAAATATGCACAACACAAGCTCACACCAACACTCTCTTCACATAATCACATGTAAAACCAAACTTTTTCAGTTTAGATTGTCTCTTTCAGACTTGTTTTGTATCAATAATGCCGTCTTGTTATATCTTGTCTCACTATTTCCTGTCTGAAAAAACTGTCTGAGAAACATTAAAACTCATACATCTGATTATGTTCGTAGTTTCATATAAGTGGATAAAGTTCAGGATTGATTGACACATTCAGACACCAGTTTTTTCATCTTTAACATGATAACCTGTTTAACATGATTGTTAATGCTGTTGTGTCTGTGTGGATTCAGGGGTGTTTTCCTCCTGAATGATTTTAGACTGTAGCTTATCATCATTTTTCTTTGCCATTTTCCTTTTGTCCCTGATGTTTAATTCTTCTGGCATTTGTGTTGCTCAGCAGATCTTCTGCCAGTGAAGAAGGTGATGTTAATATTTCTGAAGATAACAGAGAATAGCATACAGTCCTCAGTATGTAGTGTTCAGTTCTGAACAGGTCAGGTCTGATATGAGCTGCAGTGCAGATGAAACTCTAGTCCTCTAATACTGACTTGAGTCTTTTTCAAATATCAAGAATGTTAGAACAAGTTGGAAAGAGACGCCTGGAATACAAAAGTCAGAACATGCTCTGCCAAATGTGAATCACGCATTCCTTATGTCGTTATTTTTACCTCAGGCTAAACAAGGATGTAAGGTCCGCCCACTGGTCCAAGGACAGCAGCCAATGGCGCGGTAGAAGGTTTCCTGCGTGTTACTGTCTTCCTTTTTGCGCAACAATACAAGATTAAATTAAATACATTTTCTCACCAGAATTATCTCTTTTCTATTATGACTCCAAAGATAAAAGGTTTACTGACGTACCATACTCATGAGTTGTATAAATGTTTGATTATTCTTTAACTCTTTACTTTATATTTACTCGTTCATTAGGAATTATGTCGCACTGAGTGTCTCGTATCGGCCGAAATACGGACCTCACGGTCACAAATGGTCAGTTTGGTTATTAGACAGAGGTAATTGACTATACTAGTAGAGTGCCGCTTTCATGCTTGCTTTCTCTAAAGTATTTGTTTTAGTCCCCATAGACTTGATACACTTGAATTAAAGCAATATTAATTCTAGTCAGAGGTCACGGCCACTACTACAGGTATAAGCCGGCCAATACTTTCTCTGGTAGTAGTTTGGTATAGCCGTGCCGTGGTTTCCCACGTACACTTAGCTAGAATAACATTACAATAAACAGAGGTAAGTCCCACCCTATTTAGGTTGGTCGATCAAACATTGTTGTCCTAAACGGAAATCCCCTTTTGGCCTTTACAGTCTAAGTACACTTGAACTAATACCAAATGTTAGTCAGAGCTCTAAAATCTCAGTTGGTGTGCCCAATGCTCCACTCAGACTGGATTTTTAGTCCGTTTAACCTGACCCAGATTTGTGGTAACACAACCTTCACTTAATCTACTAGAGAAATAATTTCAGAGTAAGGCAGAATAAATCAATCATAACAATTTATTATCCAAGAAATTGGGATAATACAAAGTCAAATCAAACTCAAATAGTAGTAAGCAAAACATCCAATAATACCAATAAAGACCTTAAAAGGATTTACCTTGCAATGAGAACTACACACAGCGAATGTGGGGAGATCTGTTACAGATTCCCCGAACCTTTGCCACCATCCTTTAAATATCCAGATATCTTATGAATTTACCAAATGGTGTTTTTATATTATAATTTGGGGACTTCTCTTTGGGGGATGTAGGGTAGTGGTGAGAATTCTTCTTTGATTTCTGTGGGAAGATGCAATTCATTTACATACAGGAGGTATTTGTGTGTGAGGGACCTGGGGGAGTTTGATCACAATAGCATACAGTATTTACTCCAGATTCTAGATCTTAAAAGTGATTTCTCCTATGATTAAGGGAATGAGACCTTTTGACCAGACGCATTGAGACCTTTTAAATGATACCAAACATGAATTATTACACTTTTGTACATCTTGATTTAGATAGTGGTGTTCAGGTGAGTTTTGGAGTGTCTTGAGGTTAGGAAGAGAGGAGGGGGAAAGAGAGGGGGAGAGTGAGCAAGGAAACAGATGTTTACAGTCAATAGTGAGGTGTGTTGTCTCGGACGTGGAGGTGAACTCCCTGAGAAAGTGTTCAAATGTTAATTCTCGTGAGGAACCTTTGTTCCCTCAGAAAATGGCGCTCTCCAGGTTCAGCCATCTTTGTACCAGCCTTACAAGGAGCTGGAAAATTGTAAAAAAAAAAAGGAAAAAAAAAAGGAAGTGTTCCCTTCTGCAGACTTCTGCAAACACACAGCACCACTGTTGATGAAAAATAAAATGTATCGACACAAGGAAGCAAACAGACCTTCAGGAGGGGTCAAGGTCAACATAATAAAGAAAACATTTACTAACTACCTAAATCAATCTACATTAACTAACAAAAGAAATTAAAAAGATTCACAGACATGGTCTGGCCAAGAACTGGAGAAAAGAATAAGCAAAAAAAAAAAAAAAAAAAAAAAAACTCCCTACAGCTTCCAAAAAGAAAAGAAAGTTTTCAAAAAACTGCTCACAGGTTTGAGTTAAATAGATAGTCATACAAGGGGATTGAAGATCTTTTTTGAGAATAATACAACAAAAAGCCAAACACCAAAATCAAAATTACTCATATGTTTGGATTACATCACATATATGTGATATATGATACAGGAACTCATTTTAGTTTGACGGCCGGATAGGAAAAAATGTAACCGTGTGTGGGTCGGATGACCTTTTTAAACCTGCTGACAGTTACTTTACAGTTTTTCCTGATTGTTAATAAACAGGCTTTATTAATTTTAAAACCATAACGCCATTTATCAAAAGGCACACCCATTTCTCTAAACTATAAACACTATTCCCTGTTTTGACACTTGAGTCAGATTTGTCACAAATCCCTTCATTTCAGGGACCTTCACAATCTGTGTACGTACAGGGATAGCGTAGATAACTTACATTAAGTTGTTTCAAAGAGGAAAAAAGAGAGAAAACAAATCTTAAAAGTTTAAGAGAAGAAAACCAAAGACAACAGAGAATTCATATTTTGTGTATCATTTTATTTTTATTGTTGTTGTTTCCTTTGTGGGACTTTGTGCGTCTACTTCTAATTATACTTTAACAGTTAAACTAATCAAGAGCAAAAAAAAATGTGTGTATGTATAAAACGTGACACAAAATGTATTTTTGACCACTTTTAACATTTTGTTCGATTTCTGTTCCTGAAATCCACTTTTCTGATGGGATCAGTATTTTTTGGATCAAAGGTCTCCTAATCCTACTAAAAAGTTTTGAACAACACAAACGTTATTTTATCCAGTGATTTTATCCAGATCAAAACCAGGTTTGATTTTGTGATTTAATCTGATTTCAGAATCCATTTTACTTTGAACAACCCACTTTCAAGATTTGATCCAATCCGATAGCTGAAATCCGATCAGATTACTTTTGAACAACTGGGCCCAGAAGCTAACCAAGAAGCACAGACTTGAACAGAACAGGCAAACAGATAAAAAACAAACTCAAAATATGGCAACTGTGCAGCACTCAGGAAAGTCCACATGGCTCCTTCTCCCATTTCATTGCAGTCACCAGACTCTTTTCTGTTGCACCAGATTCCTGTCCCGGCTCGTTAGGTGGAGAACAAAGAAACGAAGGGTTAAGTATACTTCTCTGATTTTCCACTTTACTTCCTACTCCTATAGAAAGGTTGTTTGGCTGTTGTACTGTAGATCAAGTTCACAGATTCTGGTCACATGTCAGGACATGATGAAACTCTGCATTGATGGTTTCATCAAAAACCTTTAACATCCACAGAAACTTTCACATGCAAAAAAAATGGTTCTTTAAGCAGAAAAAGGTTCTTTAGATTATTAAAATGTTCTTCACAATAATAGTTCTTTTAAGGACTGTTCACTGAAAGGTTATAATAATCATTTTATTGATTCACTGGTAGAAAAACAGTAATAGAGGGAAAAAAAATTGGATGTCAGAATCAGAATACAAAAAAAGATTTGTATACCATTGTCACGATCACCAGTGAGAGTGCACGACAATCTCCTGTTGTCTGAAGAATATTCATAAACCACGGATTAGTGATGAATGCATTACGTCTCACATAATACATTTCCCTAATAATTCATTATTTCTGATCAGGAGAAAAATGTGTTAGAAAAATGAAAACCACATAAAGATACAGTTCACAGTCTGCTTCAGTGTATTCCACCTATTATCTAAAACATCTTCAGTGAGAGGAGGTAAATCAGCTTGTCATGATCTGTGGTGATGTACGTTTATAACATGTTTAGCACATTTAGGACATAGTATGTAGGACTCTCTGATTTAGGACATGGTATTTCCCTGTTTCAGATATAGCTTCATAACAGGATCTACAGGTTTGTGTTACAGTTTGTCTCAACAAATCCAGCTCCACATGTAAACGTTTCTCATTAAACACCTGATTTACATCAGCAGATCTTTAGTGACCTCAACACGTGAAGAAGAACAATACTGACTGAATACTGGTGAAACATCTAGATCTGAACATGATAGATCTATGTACTTCCAGTATATTTTCCTTTACAACTACACTCATACATTTCTATATATACATAATTATGGATATTCAACATATTCATAGATTATTTTCTTTTTCTTTTTTTTTTTTTTATTGTTGTAACGTTTAAACATGAAACAGAGCTAAATAATAAAATAATATAAATAAAATAATAACAAATAATATCTAAATAATAACAGAAGTTGTGTCTCAAGTTTCCAAAATCAGATTTTTATTAATGTCAATTACATGTAAACCCATCTTGAAGTGAGTAATGATGTTTTATTTCTATTTCTCTATTATCTCTCTATTGAGATAGATCTCATCTCGTGATTTAGAGGAAAATAAAATCAAAGGCCACTTTGGACCGGTTCTACTTGACCTGCTCCGAGCGGGACGTGAAACGTGGCCTCCGGCGTGGAGTCAGGCGCTCTAACAAGTATAAAGAGTGGAGACGCAGTCACTAGAGCACCTCTGGAGATCAGGGTGAGGGTTACTCACAGCTCTTACTGGTTTACAACAGTTACACTGCCTCACCTGTCCTCACAGACGAGCCACGGCTGTTCTCCAGTGAACTGAAGACATGAGGTTGTTTGTGTGAATGTGTGCTTCTCTGTCTGATACTGAAAGCATGTTCAAGTGTTCATATCAAAGGCAGAAACACTGGTGTATCAGTAAAGAGCAGCAGCAGTGCAGGATTGAGGATCTGAGGAAGATGATGTTTGTTTGTGATTGGATGAGTCCGTAAAGGATGAAACAATCCGTGAACAGACTGTGTTCTGATGATGATGATGATGATCAGGTCTTCATCAGTGATTAAAAAAATCAGTTTTTAGTGGAAAACAGTGTCGTGTAAACAGCCCCCAAGGCCTGGGACACAGACGATTTTCAAATCTTAATCGATTTTAAAATTGTTGGAGACTACAGACATAATGACAGTTTCAACCAATTTTTAGCATTATAATCCTCTGAACGCACACACTAGATGATTTGACTGGACTGCGAGACCACACACATGTTTGACTGAAGAAAGATCTCACAGAGATTCACAAGATCAAATGTGACTTGAGAAGGAAAACAAATGGAGGACATTGTCATCATGGCTCTCCTGCCACTTGTTCTGCTTTACAGTGAAAAACAAAAGAGAAAAAAAGGAATATGGATCATCTTCTTTCTCAATACTCCACTCCACACAGGTGTTGCTCATATTGATGTTGCTGTGTGTATGAATTTAAATTTTAAGGATAAACTATATTAGCATTACACCATTGACCCATGTATGATCTTTGTGTAGTTTTGTGCACCAATGACCTTAACTTATAAAAAGGCTTATTCTAAATCTAGAAAAACCTCTAACACTTTTGTGTTTGTGCGGGACTCAAGCATGTGCTGACTTATATTTACTTCCTCTGACTCTCTGTTAATGATTATCAGTGTTGAGGGGAAGATGAAACCTGTCCAACTTCCTGCAGGAGAGAGAGAGGAAGTCCATATTTTTTCCTTAGATTTATTAGAAAGACATAGGCCTATGGGATGCAAAAGTTTGTGACCACTACTGAAAATGAGTTATTGTGCAGTCTTACAATATTTGTTATAAATAATATTACTCTGCATTGATCCTGTTTTTGCATGCTCTAATGACAGCAGCACTTATGCCGACATTAACACAAGGACCCCAATGTATAAAATTATTGAATAGAACATAAGGGAATTGAATAGAATGTTGAAGAGAAGCACAATCAACAGAATACAAAAAAAATGAACAGGTTTTTCCAGGCAGCAGCACTATTATGAAGACTGTTATGAAAGATCAGCTTCACATCAGTGTTTCTGATCAGTTTCCTTGTTCTCTCAAAGGTTCAGCAGCAGCTGCTGTATTATCAAGCTCATATTTGACTTGTTTGTGATTGTTTGAGAAGGACTGGACATTCCTGTCTTGATCTCACCATCATCGAGTCTGGATCATCTGTTCTCAGACTCCTTGTGCATACAACAAGTATCACTGGATTATTACAGTTGATAGCAAAAGGAATGTGTGGAAATGTAAACTGTACAGCACCTTTGACCTGTCAGTCATTAGTACATGTTTGTGTTTCTCCAGCCATTCATTATTCATTGAGCCACTGTTTTAACATGTTTCCTGTCTTGTTTCATGTGTCTCCATTATTCCATGATATTCCTGATTTTGTTTCCTTTATATCACCTTTATAACTTGTCATTTTACTCATGTTTGGGGGTCAGCACACATACATCCAGTTTATTTCATATAGTCACTATATGCAGGGAAAGGCATTATCAACTTTTACTTGAACTTCTAACCTCTCCTGTAGAGGGTGACACATATTACATTACAAATATTATGTCACAAAGTACATATATAATTTCAGATAAATATTTTTAACTTTTTTTTTTTTTTTTATACAATTAAGTGAGATCCACAGAACATTTTAAACTGGTCATCTGAGATATAAATGTCATGTGACCTGGCAAAAATAGTACAGCGCTTGATTTATCCAAAAACAATGACATTTAATACAGTTTTTATTACGAAATAAATATTACTTGCTTTGCTTGTACCAAATGTACAGATAAATACAGTACAGTACATAGAATCTTGTTAAATCTTAAGTTTTCCATAATATATTTAAACATTACAAATGAAATATATTGTACCACTTAATATAAAACAGCAGATTTATGTTCATATCAACTCAAGCTTATAATAAAGTGAATGTATATAAAATAAATAGTATGAAGGGAGACAATGAAATACACAACACACAATTCTTTATGTAACACACAAAAATCTAACAGGAAGTGTCTTGATTTCCCTTTTCAAACACAAGCATTGTTTCTGTCCAACTACACACAGATGATGGATTTCTTTTCTTTCGTACTGTAATACTGTGTTCACAACCACAAATGCTTACAGTAAAAAATAAATAGTTTGGTTTCAGTCTTGCTTTCTTGTTTACCGTGAATTTTTCAACATCTCGCTGCCAAAATCCTGTACAGAAATGTACATAGCAGCTCATGAAAGAAGAGCTTTAGGCGTTGAATAACTGTGTGATATATCCAAAAATAGATTATTATGGCAAATGTGTTTGCAAAGTAAGACAAATGTTTGCTTTTGAGATGTGTGTGTGATATTTTGAATGCAGTGCTTCATTTTGCATGAGATGTGAGGCATTTTGCATTTTGTGTGTGCAATTCTTGGATTTGTGTGTAAAGTTTTGAAAAAAAGAGAAACTGTATTGGCATATTTTGCTGAAGTTACATTTGGCCGTATGGCTCTGTTCATTGCATGAGCTCCATGAAAGCTAAGACCGGGAACAGCAGCATCTTCTTGGGGACAACCTCCCATTTTTTTTTTAACTGGGATAGCAGCACAAAATCCCCCTATTGAGAAAAGAGCATGCATCATGTGTAAATTTAGCGGCATCTAGCGGTGAGATTGCGAATTGCAATATAGAGACAACACAGGACAACAATTTATTTTCTCTTCATTCTGTCTCTGATCTGAACTAAAGGCTTTGGAGTTTGCAGTGACAATCTAGTTGCGCCATCAAGTGGTCAAAGATGAGAACAACAGTTTATCTTCTGTATTACAGCAAATATTAAATACATTGATTGACACCAAATCTAATGTCTTATAAATATATTTCTATAATTCTATTATCTATCTAATATAATAATTCTATAATTTCATTATAATTATAATGAAACTTCCTAACTCTTCCATCCAGATAGTGGTATTTACTTTTACGGTTTTTACTTTTATTTTTATTTCTTATGCGTTCCATTTTTATTATGTATTTGGTTATTCTTCTTTATGTAAAGTACTTTGAATTACCATTGTGTATGAAATGTGCTATACAAATAAAATTGCCTTGCCTATTTGTTGCCAGTGATAAATGAATCTTCAGTATTTACGTTCCAAATACTGTCTGAATTTGATCTCTCTGTTGTGGCAGAACGAATGAATGAAAATAAATTCATATAGATGAATTGTTTGAGTTGACTCGAAACATAAATCTGTGGCTATTTTATAACAATATAGAGTTTTCATTTATAGTGCACTTTATTGTACTCTTTTATATACAGTTCATCCAGAAAGTATTCACAGTGCTTTACTTTTTCCACATTTTTTTCCAAATTTATAAAAAAAATTAAATAAAAAAAAATCACATGTACATTAGTATTCACAGTCTTTGCCATGACACTCAAAATTGAGCTCAGCTGCTCCTGTTTCCACTGATCATCCTTGAGATGTTTCTACAACTTGATTGGAGTCCACCTGTGCTAAATTCAGTTGATTGGACATGATTTGGAAAGGTACAGAAACATTCCTACAGCATCATCCATAAATGGAAAAAGTTTGGAACCACCAGGACTCTTCCAAACTGAGCGATCAGAGGAGAAAGTCAAGTGAAAATCACATGACAGCTCGTCTGGAGGACTTTCAGACCATGAGAAACAAAATTCTCTGGTCTGAAGAAACAAAGATTGAACTCTTTGGCCTGAATAGCAAGCGTCATGTCTGGAGGAGACCAGGCACTGCTCATCATCTGGCCTATCCCATCCCTACAGTGAAGCATGGTGGTGGCAGCTTTATGCTGTGGGGATGTTTTTCAGCGGCAGGAACTGGGAGAGGGAGTCAGGATTGAGGGGAAGATGAATGCAGCAATGTACAGAGACATCCTTGATGAAAACCTGCTCCAGAGCGCTCTGGACCTCAGACTGGGGTGAAGGTTCATCTTCCGACAGGACAACGACCCTAAACACACAGCCAGGATAACAAAGGAGTGTCTACGGGACAACTCTGTGAATGTCCTTGAGTGACCCAGCCAGAGCCCAGACTTGAACATCTCTGGAGAGATCTGAACATGGCTGTGACGCCGATGCTCCCCATCCAACCTGATGGAGCTTAAGAGGTCCTGCAAAGAAGAATGGGAGAAACTGCCCAAAAATAGGTGTGCCAAGCTTTAGCATCAGACTCAAAAACACTTGAGGCTGGAATTGGTGCCAAAGGTGCTTCAACAAATTATTGAGCAAAAGCTGTGAATACTGATGTATGTGTGATTTTTATTTTTTTCCTTTTTTTCCTGTTTTTTTAATTTAATACATTTGCAAAGATTTCAAACAAACTTCTGTCATTGTCTTTATGGGGTATTGTTTGTAGAATTTTGAGGAAAAATAAAAAATGTTACAGCCTTATTCCAAAAGGGAGTACATAACAAAATGTGGAAAAAGTGAAGTGCTGTGAATACTTTCCAGAGGCACTTAATTATATCAGTCCGACAGCTGAAGCGCTGATGAGCAGATATATAGTGCACACTGCAGTGTTGACTATGTAGTCATCTAGTGTTCTAATCAGTTCAGCTGATGGAAGTCAGGTGTTTAATTGAGACTCATTTTTTTTTTTTTTTTTCTGACATGGAATGGAACAAATTTGAGTTTTTTATATCTAGAATCAGATGAACTGAACAGTCACTGGTAGGGAAAGATGATTTACCTCATAATCATAAGAGTTCTATGTGAAATTATACGGCTGATATTTTCATGATCATCTTTTCTAGTCAAGTCATCATCATTTATATAGCTCTTTCACAATACATATTGTTTCAAAGCAGCTTCACAGAGACGACAGGAAAATTATTATCGAGCTAAAGTGTTTTTTGTTTTTCGCAGGGGATAGTTTAGTTGACACGTCAGGGCTGCGTTATCATCATGTCTAGATGCAGGTCCTTCATCTCATCTGGATACGGCCTGGATCTGGCAGACTACGGCAAACCTCAGGATAAACAGAAAGAGACTAATATTAGCATAGATGCCATTCTTCTGATGATGTAGCGAGTATATCAGGGGCGGCTGACCTAATCTATGCAGCCTAACAATTTACATGAACTGAATTATAGAAGTAGATAATGTGTTATGTGTATGCCAGGTTAAAGAGATGCGTTTTTAGTCTAGATTTAAACTGACAGAGTGTGTCTGCTTCCCAAACAATGCTAGGAAGATTGTTCCAGAGTGTAGGTGCCAAATAGGAGAAGGATCTACCGCCTGTGGTTGATTTTTGATATTCTAGGTATTATCAGCTGGCCTGAATTCTGAGATCGCAATAAACGTGAAGGACTATAATGCATTAAGAGCTCACTCAGGTACTGGGGAGCTAACCATTTAGTGCTTTGTAAGTAATTAGCAAGATTTTAAAATCTATACGATGTTTAAAGGGGCGCATGTATGAATGACACCCAGTGGTTGAAATAGGCGTAGCCTATACTGTATGATAGCTGGTGAAATAAAACCGCCCGCCGGGAAATTCGAGCAACAAGATACAAACAAGTAGAAAATAATTTGTAGATCATACAACAGCAACTTGGAAAACAGAAAAGGTAAGAAGTGATATTTGAGAAAAGAGCATATTAATCTCATAGCTGTAGACCCATAGCGCAGTGGTTCCCAAACTTTTTGCAACACGCACCCTTTTCTGTTTGAAACCTGCAAGCACCCCCAACACCTTACTTCGGTTAAACATCACATTCTTAATAGCAATAACTAAATACAAATATTCACTGTATTTTAGAAAACATCAACATTTCAGTTATACATAAAAAAAAACCTATTGCTTCACTCAAAAAAATTAATTGTTGGATTTACTTACAAAAAGTAGTGTCAAGTGGTTCCACGCAACTATATTGAGTAATTTGTACAAATAACAATTTAGTTGTATGAACAAAACAAATTCAAATAAAGCTGACAAAATTTCTGTGCAAAAATCAGATGAGCCTACAATATGATCTTAACGCATTTAATTTTTTGCACATAGTATACTTTATTAGTATGATATTTAGTGAGTTTGTACGGTTAAAATCACTGTCTTAGTACATTAAGTCATGTTTAGCCTTATTAGAGCAGACCCAGTGAAAGGTTTAAGTTAAAAATATTGTTGACAGCTAATTGCATGCTGCAAAGTTTCGGAAGTGATCATCATATTTGAATAATTTCTGAAGGGTCATGTGACACTGAAGACTGGAGTAATGATGCTGAAAATTCAGCTTTGATCACAGGAATAAATTACACTTTACTATATATTCATGTTAAGCCGGTTCAGTTTAGGGTTGGGTGTTCGTCTCTGGACGTAATATGTAGTGTTGATATGGCATCAAAAAGCACTAATGAACTGATTCAATTTCCTGACATCTTGCCTTTGCTGAAAATCTGGCCAATTTTTAATTAAATAAATGCAGCTTTGGTGAGCAGACAAAAACTTCTTTTAAAAACATTAAAAATCGTACAGATTCCAAACTTTTGACCGGTAGTGTATAAATGCTGGATTCACTCTGCGTGGGACAGAATATGACGTGATAAAATAGTAACACATTAAAGCAATGTAAAGGCAGATTCATAGAAAAAAATATTTAGCAAAATTTCAGAAACACTCTTGATTCTTCTGCAGAAACTGCTTTGTCCCATCATGTAGTAATAAAACGACTTTAATCTTACACGTAACGTAACATACTTTATAAAATAATATTAAAACAATTCATCATCAGATGAATCCAAAATCCATCCGAGTCTCTGGTAAGAACATGAATCTGCACTTCATTTACTTTCCAGTTTCTAAAAGTGAAGAAAGTGAGAGACACAGATCTTCTGTGTGCTTCAGTGAAATGACAGATAAATCACATGATCAATCTGAGAATAATCATGATTCTGTTGGATCAGAACACACAAACTCACAGTCAGTGTTCAGATACTGACTGCTCTGAAAAACTTTCATTCACATTTGTAGATCCTTTTAACGCTGCTGTAATCCTGATCATCTCCTGCAGAGGGCGACACTTCTCTGTATTACAGGGGTCAAGAGTCAAAACAGCACAGAGACTGGAGCTCTTTTCTGAATAAAGAAGCATATTATAACTATTTATTGTCTATATTAGATGATTTGATTGATTTATTTCTGAGTGATGTTGATGTGGTCGCTGCACTTGTATTTTTTACAAAGTGTATTCAATAATTTATAAAACTTATATCGGACTCCTGTCCTTCCACTGCTGCTGGATATAATGTAAAATAATGTTAACGTGTGTAGAGAACATGTTTAATATCCGTATGATTGACATGTACTGACTGACAGCAGAAGTTCTGCTCAGTTTTATCATTATTTGTTCTGGTTTGGTGTCTCAGTGTCACTGTAATGTGTGAATCTCTGTGGCTGCATCTGAAAACTGAACGCTGCCTTCAGACGACACATTACAAGGCAGGAAGGCATGAAGGCACATCCGGATCCAGTGTTAGCTTCACTTCCTGTCTCCTGAGATACCTTCAGCTTATCGATTTCTGAAGACAGCATAGACGTATCCTTCACTGTCTCTGATATCCCACAATCCTGTGCTTTCCATTTGTGACAGTTGAGCTAAAAAATAAAGATGACGACCAAAAGTTGCGGTTTCTGGTCAGTTTGTGTGTAACTTTATTTTTTTTTAACCAACATTGTCCACTTCTGATGTCATTTCCAGCAAGAAATTACTACTGTGGTAAATAAATATTTGCTTAGTTTTCACTAAAGTTCGCTCTACTTTTTTGTAGATCATTAAACTGTTACGCTGCCTCAGAAGTCTGTTTTGTGAGGTGTCTTCGAGTGCAAACGCAGGCAGTATGTCATTGCCTGATAAGGCAGCAAGGCAACAAGTAAGGCCTAAAAATTCAGATGCAGCCGTTGTCTGTGCAGTTTCTGCATTTGCTTTTCCTGTATTAATATGAGTATTTCTATTCATTCAGTTGTGGTTTTTCTCTGTGTATCAGAGCTGGAACTGCTCTACAAGGAACAAGCACTGATCAGACAAGCACTGATCTGTATTTTATATTGTTTATCACTGTGTTATGCTATGAATGTGGATATTAGAATTGTTGTAAACATTACTGGCGCTGTATAATTGATTTTCCTTTTGCTTTTTGTATATTTTTGCTGATTTTAGAAATGTTTCAAGTCCCATACTAACTGTATTTGCTTTATTTCCAAAAGAAGAAATGCTACTCATACATCTTGTTAAACATGTTCGACTGTGACACAGCAAGCAATAATGTTTGTTCATACTGAAAAGACGATTTTGGTCAAATAACTGTCATGTAAAGGTCATTTTTGCTGTGTGACGTTCATATAGTGTCCTCCTTGATTTGGAAATCCTGTCCCATGAAAATATGAATAAAAAGTGAAATATTAGTGCTAATTTAATTGGACCGCTTTTCTGGGTACTCAAAGCGCTTTATATACGGAAGGGGGAATCTCCTCAACCACCACCATGTTGTTTGTATGTATGTGTGATCTTCCACGTTGAGTCACACGGAAATATTTATTTTCTTATCATTATGTCTAATTATATTTATGTATAATTATAAGTTTTTTTGCTTTGTTTTGTTACTTAAATATTTTGGAATGAGGGTTTATTATGTAGTTGAGCTGCATAATAAACTGGTTGACAGTTGAGAGCAAAGCTATCAGGAAAACACTGGCATGTCGTCAAAAAACAGAGAAAATCCTGACTGCATTAACCATGCATGCACTGACTCAACTATGCATGAGCTCAAAGCAAACAGGTTTTCAGAAACACTTTTGCATATGATTGCTTTAAGGAGTTTAATTTACTACTCATTCATATATTTTGCAATAGTTTTAGAACATCAGTTACTTATAATTAGTAAAATCTGTATTATATGAAGTGTGGCAGTGCAAGTCAATCAAAAAGTTTGAAAAGAGTTGTTTATTTCTCTGCAGAATATGTACATATAGAGTCTTTTTTTTTTCTTTATGAGCTAAATCTGTCTACATGGTCTTTCATACACAGTTATAATGAATCTACATTTTCATATCTTTCATACCCACAGTATTTTTCATCAAATTTTTTTTTTTTAATTGTCATTTTGTGTCATCAGCTCTCTCCTTCTCTCTAAAACCAGATTTATCCTCATGAAGCTGATCATATATTCAAAATAACACTGATCCTGTGAAATAATATGATCCAGATTCAGTGAGTTTCTGCTTCATGTTGGTCAGAACTGACCAGCGATCAGTACTTAAGCTCAAATTAGTGGATGTCTTATCCCTTAATTAAAACTTTTGTAAGTTGAAACAACACTTGTTTCTACATGGAGCACTTTATTATATCATCTGTATTGTATTTTGTTAAATTTTACTTCTTAGTTTTGGCAGCTGAACAGAAAGAGTGAATGAAAATAAACCTCTTAAACATGAATTATGTTGCTGCTCATAACTGAATAATGTTCCATTGTCTGTTATTAACTGAAAGTGCTGTAGTGTAAATGAAAGGTCATGAAACATGTACTGATTTATATTTTCAAACACACAAACATGGTGTGCCTCATTTTCCAAACTCACATCTGGCACTTTAGTTTACAAAACCTGTTCATCTGGTTCATAATGCTAGAAACATGCGCTTTAAACAATCAACTGAATGTCACGTACTTCATAAATAAATTATTGTGAGAAAGAAGGTGTTTCCCAAAAGCATTATGAGACACTGAAGCTGACTGAAGAAAGTGCAACCAAACTATATTCTTTGACACTATTAGTAATTTTTGTATTTTCAGCTCTGAAATTTTCTAACATCTTCTATAGAAATAATTATCATCACAGAAATATCATCTTTCAGTTGCTTTTTTATTAAGGAAGAAGTGTGTATTATTTGTAATAGATTTATGACACGTGTAAACTGTCCAGATGAAATATATTGAACAATTAAAAAAACAAAAAACAAACAAACAAACAAAAAAAAAAAACGGCAGATTTCACTTCATGACAAGTCTAGCTTTGTCTTTTTTTCCTTCTTTTTTTCTTTGTGTCATTGTGCAAGTTCAGAATTGTTTCCCACAGTTTGTTGTATACAGATACTCAAAATAGGGTGAAAAGATTAGTAATAATGTTTATAAAAGAAATATCAAATACATAATATTTGAAATGTCAAAATCTGTAGGAATATAAAAATATACACAAATCCTAAATAAACACTGATAATGAAGTGATACACTAGAAATGCAGAGTTTTGCAGTCTTTAAACAGGCAATGTGCAGCACAGGATATTCTTTAGTCTCTTGTTGAAGACACGATAAAGGACTTTTGATCCACTGCAGTTGTCAGTGTCATAGTTCAGTCTGTTTGGAGTATGTGGATCATGTGACCTGGTTCAATTTTTCTCTGCTTGTTTTATCAGTTTGACCTGAAGATGAAATGGTTCAGCAGTGAAAAAAACAAGAAATGTACATGCCTCAATTTTAGGACACTTAGACATTTCATACTGGCAATGTTTGTTTTGTTTATTATTTAGATCCCCATTAGCTGCTCCATTAAGCAGTAGTTATTCTTCCTGGGGTCTTAATTTTTACCAAAATATTAACATCAAAGCAGTGCAACAATGAGGACAAAATACAGAAGTGCACACAACATCTTCTCAATCGTATAACTAACACACACACACACACACAAACATCATAACACATATACACTAAACATAACAACATAACAATAACAACATAAGCTCTTCCAAATACTAAATATTACCACTCTCATAGTATAATATAGTAAACAAAGCCAACAAGATTTTTTTATAATGCTGATGGGACAAAATGGAAACATGCATAGATTTACTTTTTACTAATGCTACAGATTTGTGTTCAAAAGCAATCTCAATTTCTGTTGGCTGTAGTGATCATAATTTAATTGCAATTAACAGAAAAAGCAAAATCCTCAAACCTGGTCAAAAGATAATAATCAAACAGATTTCTAAAACTTTTTTCAGTCAGTTAAATCACAGAAACATTGATGACTTTGGCCTTTTTTATATCTAAATGGGGCAAACGTTTCCTGTGAGACTCAAACTATATCAAATATTTCAACAATTCACATTAAATTGATAAATTATCATTTATAATCTCTGGTATATTTAACAATGTTAACTTAAATTTCACTCTTAATATTCTTATTTATAAATGCATTCTATCTACACTTTACAGTCATAACCAAAAACAAAAACTATGGAGTCAAATTAATGCCTTAAAGTTTTGCACAAAAAAAAGAAAAAAAAAAAAAAAAAAAAAAAGAATTGAGCAATAAAAAAATGTTTTACAAACAAAAATAAAGAATTGCAATGGAAAAATAAAGTATTGAGCAGAAAAAAATAAGTTTTGCAAACAAAAATAATAAATTGCAAAATAAAATAACGTAGTGCAAAAATAAAAATATAATCAATTACAAAAATCAATGACAGCAGTAATCCTATTTTATCTTTGCCACATATTTTTCATGCTCAAACCTACTAAATCATTTGCAACGCTCATTTTATTCTGCGTTTCAGTCAAGCGTGCGCTCACGATACCGGTTTTCCTTTGCTCTGCACTTTTCTGTGCGGATCTCTTTATGGCACTGGTTTGATGTGGGGGTGGAGTCAAGAAACGGGGGCACGCCCCCACGAAATACGTCATCGGTAGGAGACGCAGATCGGAACAGAACAGATCAAGCATAGAGACAGAGGCGCATTTATTATAATCTGAAAACCACGCCCACCGGGGGAAAAACAATCCAACCGTCTCCAGGCTGCCTTCTTGTCTTTTCTGACTCATTACAAAAAACAGAACAATGCCTAAAAGCTGCTGTGTGACAAGGTGTACAGCTAACAAGCTAAAAAACCCAGAAATAAGTTTTTATAAGCTGTCGACCCCAAAAAAACGAATGTTTAAGGACACAAAAGTGGATACAGGCAGTGAAACAGAGCGCAACAGGTCATATTACTATAAGAAATGCATTGGAGGGGGTCGTAATCGGCGACAACATATGCTAAACAAACCAACAAAAACAAAACATTATTTTAACCATGTCAAAGAATTATTTCACCTGTCGCCGATTACGTTCCCCTCCAATGCATTTCGTGGGGGCGTGCCCCCGTTTCTTGACTCCACCCCCACGTCAAACCAGTGCCATAAAGAGAACCACACAGAAAAGTTCAGCGCAAAGGAAAACAGGTATCGTGAGCGCACGCTTGACTGAAACGCAGAATAAAATGAGCGTTGCAAATGATTTAGTAGGTTTGAGCATGAAAAATATGTGGCAAAGATAAAATAGGATTACAGCTGTCATTGATTTTTGTAAGTGATTATATTTTTATTTTTGCACTACTTTATTTATTTTGCAATTATTATTTTTGTTTGCAAAATATTTTTTTTCCGCTCAATACTTTAATTTTCCTTTGCAATTCTTTATTTTTGTTTGCAAAACATTTTTTTATTGCTCAATTCTTTTTTTCTTTTTTTTTTTTTTTTCTTTTTTTTGTGCAAAACTTTAAGGCATTAATTTGACTCCATAGTTTTTGTTTTTGGTTATGACTGTAAAGTGTAGATAGAATGCATTTATAAATAAGAATATTAAGAGTGAAATTTAAGTTAACATTGTTAAA
Source organism: Culter alburnus (assembly GCA_028476615.1). NCBI lineage: Eukaryota > Metazoa > Chordata > Actinopteri > Cypriniformes > Xenocyprididae > Culter > Culter alburnus. Next base: position 46,997 of record JAOTNS010001176.1, on the reverse strand, counting down.
TATACCAGAGATTATAAACGATAATTTATCAATTTAAAGTGAATATTTGAAATATTTGATATAGTTTGAATTTTATGAGTCTCACAGGAAACGTTTGCCCCATTTAGATATAAAAAAGGCCAAAGTCATCAATGTTTCTGTGATTTAACTGACTGAAAAAAAGTTTTTAGAAATCTGTTTGATTATTATCTTTTGACCAGGTTTGAGGATTTTGCTTTTTCTGTTAATTGCAATTAAATTATGATCACTACAGCCAACACAAATTGGCATTTAAGGCATTAATTTGACTCCATAAAAAACAACATTCAATTCGGCCTTGCCTTCAAATAGCACCTCAGAGTGCGAGCGGACGCCCCTTCTGTTGTGAACAAGTGAAACAGCAAAGGCCACTGGTGCAGATGATATAAAAAGCAACATGAAAGGATTTTTAGGGTTAAATATATGAGGCAGAGCTAAATATTGTGCAGAACGAGCCTGTGTGTGATTCAGATGCAGATCAAACCTTCATGATGTGAAAATGTTGTCAGCAAAGTGCAGCAGCAGTGAAATATCAGGTCTGTTTGTTTGTGATCAGATGAGTCTGTGAAAGCTGAAAGAGTCCAGGAACTGAACGTGTTCTGATGATGATGATGATGAAGATGTTCAGGTCTTCATCAGTGATGTTGTGTTCTTGAGATCATGATGAAGGTTTTGATGAGAGTATCTATCCTCAGTTCTTTACAGGCCCGTCTGCATCACATGACACTAGAAATCACAATTATATATCTCAGATTATCCTCATATACATTGTTAGTTTATTATGTTATCAATTTAAAAGACTAAAATGTGATAATATTAAAGTTCAGTAATGATCAAACACTCACAGTGTGGCTTTACTCTCTCCATACTGCTACATCTCTCGTGTGTCTGTCTTCTTCTCTCTTGTGATTCACTGGTTTGTGTCTCCATTTCTCTCTCTGTCTTCTTGTTTTCTGCTGCTCTGTGATTTCTGAGGCTCCAGCAGTTTTCTGGATGTGTGATTTTCTTTCTCTTCTCCATCTGAATCTGTTCAATCACACACAGAGTTTAATTAAAGCGATATAACATCATATCACGAGACATCAGATCAATTCGTGATCCACAGGAATAATATCAATCTGATATTAACACTACAATGTTCATATATATTAATAAACCTGTTGAAGTATGTGATGATAAATGTCAAATATATAAATGTGATTTAATGTGTGAATCCTGATTATAAACAGCTTTCTCTTCTCACCTCACGTTTGATCAAATTTGATTCATCAGAACGACACTTTACAGCTCTGACTGGATCAACAGAGACTGAAAATGAAGAAAAAAAAACATAATTTAAATACAGTGCTGGAGTTTGTATTTCCATCTAATTTAAACAATGAAACAATGAATATAGAGACAAACAATGATTACACTGTTACAATATTACAAACATTTAATAATTTAAAGTGGGGGCTATTAAAATATTTCTGATAAAATAGCAAATAATCCGTCATTAATATGTCTTTCATATGAAAATAAAGCTCTTTGGTAAAGTAAAACAATAATGAAATGATGTATTTAGAGAGATTTTCCTCACCTGTCAGAAGAGAGATGAACAATCCAGAGTTAAAATCACACTGAATAGCAGTGCTGTCAGCAGCTGCTGAGAATCCAGTGACTGACTGACTCTACACTCCTGTGCTCGCTGATTTACTGGTTTTGACTTGTGAAGGTCCGCCGTACTTACTGGCAGGCAAAGAATAAATAGAGCAGCTCAAGTCTAAACAAGTCTTGCCTGGTGGCCAGGCAAATACCACAAAATAACAGCCTCAAAACTTATTAAAAATGCACCAGCGTGTTCATTTATTTTCTTTACGGAGTACAAAAGCAGATGGCTGTGCATTTATTTGTGCTATCACCTATATTTGAATAATGTACTGTGAGTGAGTGTGTATAACCATGCAATATATTTGTTCATTTTGTTGTTGTGCTAAACCTTAAAGGTGACTTATAAACCTTAAAGATGTAATATCAGTCTCTGGTGTCCCCAGAATGTGTCTGTAAAGTTTCAGCTCAAATGCCCCATGGATTTTTGATTATATCATGCTAACATTTGATTCTGAATGAGTTTGATAGCGTGCTGCACGGCTAACGTGGTTAAAGCTGTCGGAGAGACTCAATAAGAATGAAGATGCCTTTATTATAATGACATGGCTCTGGTCTCCATGAATACAGTTGTTTGTGTACTATGCAATAAACAAGCATGAGCTGAATCGATGTGCGTCTTTATTAACATGGCCCAGCGGCATCTGCGTGCGTGCCGGAACCAACGTCACAACAGGATACAGACCATATATATGATATTTCATTGTAACATCTTCCTTTCTTGTGCATTACCATTACTGGTGCGTTAGTCTGTCTACAACACTAAACCCAACTCTCACAAGTCAAGTCTCTGCTGGCCGTGATTGACAGCCGCTGTGTGTGATGATCGGGGTTGAGCTGTGTAGGCCTGTTAGGTGCTGACAGCCTTCGTTCCTGAACTCGCTCTGGCACACATTCTGTGATGTCCGATGTTACTGTTTCACCTACACTAGCCCCTGAGCCCTGGCTGCTCTCCTTCATTCTGCCTCATGGTGATTAAACTGGCCGGAGCGCTGAGCCCTCCACAAATCCACACGGTTATGCCTGTAATGTGCCATCCACATCCACCACATAAGACCACGGATTCACCTTTCCCGGACACTGTCCTCTCTGTCACCGGCCCATCTCCAGGCATTCTGATGTGTTCGCTGATATTAAGCTCTGGGAGGTCTTTGGCTCTGTCGTAATGGAAATCGCAATATATATTATCCTCTTTGGGTTCAATGCCTCGGCGTCCCATCAACAGCTCGTGTTGCTTACACTGATAGATTTCTGGTGCCACAAAAATGTACACCATCTCATCCAACCCCGTGGTGTCCAGAAAGCTGTCATTAGCCTGCTTTCACTGTCCAGTTTTCAGTGTAAGGCATCGTGAACGTCCACCAGTGTGAACAGACGTGCTTTGGGTAGTTTATACAGAACGTCTTCAGTGTTGGTGTGTGGTAGTGAGATCTTTGAAGTGCTTGATTCAGGTGTTTTGGGTCTATATATATTCTTACTTTGTCTTGGCTATGACTACCATGTTGCTTATCCATGGTGTAGGTTCAGTGACATTTGTGATCCATCTCTCATATACTTACTGGCTTTTAAGGCCACCGGCATGTTCCATGAATGGGCGCATTGACATGGCATCAGCCACAGTTTTAAGTTAATCTTTGCTTTGTGAGAGGCATGTCTGAGCACGGAATCAGTCTGTGAAGCTCTCTGAGATGGGAAGTCCTAGCCGCTTACTCACATATGTCACCCCAGTGTAATTGCTGCAAATGGCTTTGCCTTCCGTGTGAATCGCCCCAGGGCAAACCTACTGTGGCATAGTCAAGTCAGTCACCTTTACTTATAAGCACCACCAACACACTCACTAATGCATAGGCTATAGTATGCATCTGATCTAAGCTACATGTAATTGAGAGCATTCTCAAACAATGCTTATGTGTTCTTTATCAAAATGTCAATTTATTATAATTAGCACAAGACTTTTAACAGCCAATGACATTTACAGCTGGGGAAACTGGACTGATTTTCTACTGCTTAGTGTCAATCACATCTAACTCAGCCAGTTAAGATCTACATTTAGCCTTAGATGTTATATGAATATAGTCCCTGGATCATATGTTTTATCAGCTGGCAATTTTCAATGCACATTTAAGAGTGCAATATGCAACTATTATTAACAATAATGGAAAAATGAATCACAATATCACCCTGTTTGGACTTTATTTTTCCTGCCAGTTTGTCATCATATTTATGTATTTTGATTCACAAGCTTGCAATTAGATTCGATATCAGTTATTTTGGATACTGTATATCAGGTACAATACATGGCAAATTTTACTAATGCTGTATAATATCAAAGACTATAGAATAACACAAGACGCGTCACTCGTATTGTTTTGAATGGGAGAAAGTGTAACGCGCAATATGGTGGAATAAGTCCCGCCTTCTAAATAAGAGCCAATCGCCGACTGGTAAAGTCATTGCGTCACTGCAGCGGCCGTTAGAAGCACCGGTTTCTATAGAAACAGTCAAACGCGCACCTCCGAAATGAGGCACAGGAGACGCGCATTTATGTGTGCGCATGCGCATTAGCTTGATCCAGCCTGAAAAATACCGGGTTTTTTTGTCATGATTCAAGCATTTGGAGAACAAATTATGAAAAAGTTCTTGTTTGATTTCATTGGTGATTTCAAATATGAAATTTAATCGTCAGGTTGGCGAACAGTTTTTTAGAATTTGATGTTTCCCCATTCAAAGAGGAGCTAGAGATGCCGACAAAAGAGCATGTCTTGTCTTAAAGGGACTTTGATAATATACATAGGAATCAGTTGGTAGTGGTACTACATTAAGTTTGTATACAAATCAGTTCATTTTAACCTTCAATATTAATGTAGTAAGTTATAATAGGCCCACTAACTTTAAAATTATTTCTACTCCAAATAATTTTTTGAAAAATAAACATTTAAATGGTGGCTGTCAACTTGATGAATGTATTCAAACATGCATTATAGGCTATTGAAGAACAGACGCTACTGTAAGTTGCTGTGTGAACAAGACATTTCAAGACTCACACCTGCAAGTAAATGCGGTTGTCAATCCCAAAAACGTACTGTGTGAACATGGCCATAGAGACAAGGGGGTGGGCTCATTTTACTCAGGCAGCCAATCAGTCGCTCAGGATTAATGTGAAGCTATCAAGAGTAACCATCTGTGACAACTACCAACCACCTAGTAACACCATAGCAACCACACAGGTTACCATAGCAACCACCTAGCAACTGCCCAAAACACCCTAGCAACCGCCTAGCAACACCTTAGCAACCACCCCAAGTACCTTAGCAACACCCTAGCAACCACGCAGAACACCTTTACAATTGCCTAGAAACACCCTAGCAACCCAGTGCCGAGTTTTGCCACTGCAAGCACCATTCACATTTTCCTCAGGAAATGTACATTCTAGTTTATTGTTGTGTAAAGGCCCCGGTGTACTTCAAACGAAATCGAAGAACAAACTGATGTGACATCATTTCAAACAAAATCAGGCCAAAACGAATGTATTTCTTTTTGGAAGTTCGAAACGGCTTGCCAAAGCGAACTTTCAGGAAAAGTTTGTTCCAGCTGCAAAACACCTTCGTACTACCATTGGTCAGTGACGATAACATAATAGGAGGTGTGCGCTGAGGCTCCGCCTTCACTCACGTGGACCATGTCTCTGGCTCATTTGATCTGTAGAGTTCTTTGAGATAAGATCACTGTGGGTGAAAACATGAACACACTGGATAGCTGCTTTATAGTACAAAATGAAGTTGTGCTTGTGATAAAATGAGGCACTAACACTGTTTTTCATGTTTGATACTGTAAAGCTGCTTGATTTTAAGCAATCTATTGAATAAAGTGCTGTATGAAGATGTGACGTGACTGGAGTGCTACTCTGCAGAGCTCGTGCTAACATTCCTATGTTGTTATGGTCAGACACTTTTCTTATGCTTTCTATAATAAATGCTGATTTCTCATTTTTGTTGTGTTTATTTTGTTACTGAGAAGAAAGTGCACGGCACATATTTACATATTGATCTAAACGATGATCTCAGCAGTGTGGGTGGTGTCAGATGTTCGTTTACAGTATATCGCTGCTCACGCATTTCGAACTTCGTTTTACCCCTAAACGAAGAACGAAAAAGAACGTTGTTTGAAGTATACCGGAGCCTTAAGAGAATTGTAACTGAACATTACAGAATCATCACATGAAGGTGTCAGTATCAGGCTGAAAAGACAGTCAGCCATCTTGTTGTTTATAGCAGGGGTTCACAAACTTTTCAGCACACGACCCCCAAAATAACGATGCCGGTGACACCCACAATCCTCGGAGGTGGTTAAAATAGGCTATACAAACGTCGTGCGCAATGGCGCGCATGCACTAACGCCTGTTTCATATGGAAGCACGTGTAGCAGAATTCAATTTGAAATGTAATATGCAAAATAACAATGCGATATGAAAAATAACATTTAAATGATCATTTTGCTACCATTTTTGCTTGAACATGTTAAACATATATAATCATTTCTGTAATACATTTTCATTTTAATTTTGCAACTTATAAAGCAGGGGTACTCAAGTTCAGAGGCCAAGAGGGCCGCATTTTAACCAAATGAAACGCGAAGGGCCACAAATTATAACTTGGATCGTAAGACTTTTATTTAGGCCTACTTAAGACAATATTTGTAGTTTTACTGTTTATTTACTAAAAGTGCAGTTTATTATCTAGTCTTAATAGTATGGTGTCCTTTTTAAAGTGTCACTGAACATGATAAATGGCATTTAAAAAAAGGATTAATAGCTTGTCTTGCTGTATTCTTAATGTACAAATGCATAAAGAAAAACAAGAACTGATGAAAAGAAATCCTTGTTCATTTGAAATGTCTGCATTGTTTTCACAAGAAATTTAAGGTCTGGCTGTTGTTCACTGGCTGAGAAGAGTTTGTCCATAAGACGAAAACATTGCACTTTTTTATAGTCTTTTTATACGCCATTGCACCTTTTTAACACTTTTTATAGCACCTATTTATACTCAGAGAATAAACGTTTTATTATTTGTATTATTACCTTTAATTTGGTCAGAATCCAAAAATCTTTTTTTCTTCTTCTTCTTTTTTTTTAATGTTCAATCACAATCTCATGAATTATCGAACTATAACCAACGTTGTAAACATGATAAATAAGATATTCTCCGTGAGCTCAATGATGTGATGACAGATATGTAATAGTTGCGCTCTCTGCTTGCTTTCTGTTTATAACACATTGCCATTCAGAATAAAAGGTTTGTTTTTCATGATGCTCGGCAACTTACACACTGCAAAGTTTGAGGAATGTCAACTGCATTTCATCATGGAAAAATAAGGTTACTTTGTTTTTTACTTTGCGCGCACGAACACAAGTGCTCGACACATGCACACTAGAGAGATTCATGCTTGTCTAGTCTTTTTCGCTCAAATAGTTACAATAAAATGTCTTTGTACTTGTTTAAAATTAGAGTTGCTGGTATCTATCCCCTCAAACGAGCGCTCTTCAACACGGTCGGCTATTGTGTTTTTTGTTACTCTTGTTCTGTCTTATCCGTTTCTTTCAGACTGAAACAACAGCCCGTTTCGTGCTGACACCTTGTGGATAAACTAAATTAGTGCAAAAACTATGTGCCTTCAGTATATATTGTTCTTTGCGGTTAGAAAAACTGTGCTGCGCGCGTACACTATACGCGTTCTCTGCTGATGATTACAGCGTCACGCGCACTGTACGCCTACCCTAGTGTACGTGTAAAAAAACGAAGTAGGCCTAATATTCACGCTAATTTTGGACGCAAATTAAAATAAAAATACATTTATATGTAGCATGATGCGGGCAGTGCCGGCCCTAGCCTCTTTGGCGCCCTAGGCAAGATTTTTTTTGGCGCCCCCTTATATTGCGATTATCCAAAGGGGCGAATCTAGAATATTATTGGCAAAGGGGTGGCATGAGGTCTCTGAGGGGTGGCAATACCAAAGCAAGCGCTCATGCATAGTTTTTGGAGATTTATAGCCTTACATACACAATTGTGTTCACAAACATTGCATTACCAGAAAGTATCTGTTTAAAATTAATAAATAACACAATTTCAATATCCATCTTGGCACCAAGTAAATAAACTATATGAAAAACTTCTAAATGAGTCTGAACTTGTATCACTAAAGGAGATGAGCAGTTTTATCAAATATTACACAGGCTACTTCAATGGTATAAATCACATTTTAGTGCAAGAGCAACAGAACAGTTTTTGAGTTTCTGTTATTAACAGAGGTGGGAATGTCTGTGTGTCACCCAAACATCCTATCAACTACATACTCTAGCAACACCCCAGCAACTGCATAGCAAGAGCCTAGCAACCACCCAGAATCTCCTAGCAACCACCTAGCAACACTTTAGCAATCATCCAGAACATATATTCTGGACTAACTGACCAAAGTTCTTACATTTTTTTAAACAAGACTTGAAGTTGGGTTTATGACAAGCCAACATAAATTTGTCCTTCAAACTTTTCAGTCTCTATTGTTTTCCTTGATTGCTAATGCACAATTCATGAAACAATTCAACATTTTCTCACAGCAAAAACACAATATCAAAACTATACACCAACTTGCACAAACCTCAAATGTCCAGGTCAAAATAAAATGTTCTAGTCAAAAAACTATTCTTGTCTGACAAAATCAAACTTTGGCATCAGATGACACACAAAATAACAAATACACAGACTACTGCACTGCCCAGTGAACATTAGTGAGATCAATTCATATAACACTAACAAAAATACCTTTTTCATTTTACTATTATGAATTGATCTTGCAGTAGATGAAAAGCATGAGAAAAATAAGTATGAACTTGGTATGCACCAAATTACAGTAAACTGTCAATTGCAGTAAAAGTAAATTCAGCATCCTCTGCACATTTGGCTAAATTTCATTACAGTATACAGTACTATAGCAGTGTATTGGTCTTCTAACACAAGACTATATCCCTAGGCAATCATTTCTCAGCACTGCAAAAAATACAGTACACATATAACAAATGGTTACAAAGAAAGTTGACAATCACAACATTGAGGGTGTACAACGTGAAATTTCCCTCATCTAAAGTAGCCTACATGGTACTGTTTTAAGTTTAAAACCCCTGTAAATTATTCATTCAGCTCTCTCTCAGATTTTGACTGGTGTCATCAGTTTTGCTACCTAATGTTGTCATTGTTAAACGTTTTGAGAAATGTGTCTTTGTTTTGATAACTGAACGAATGGTTTGGGGAAACTGGGCCAACTGAATCACTTATAATGTGTTAGCAATCGAGAAAAACTAAAATATGTTTGATTCTTACCCCAACTCTGCTATTAGTTTCTGTGATCGGATCATCGGGATCTCCGTATTGATTTCATGTTTTTGGTTCGTCGGATGGCAAAATAGGCTACTTTACCTTATCATGATGAAAGTGGAGGGGCGGTCGCTGAATCAGCTCGCCAAAAATTACGAAAATTAATCTCAGACATATTCGGATGGGACTACATTTCTCACAGGACTTCTGAGCTAGCCGGGAAGCAGTAATTTCCGATTCACGTACAAATATGGAAAAAAAAATCGTAAGTGAACTTGGTTGCGCTGTGTTTTTGACTCTCAAAGAATCGGTTTATGAGAGTCATTTGTTAATGAATCACACTGGGCGCGCTGCATGCAACCATCATGCACAGTTTACTGAAAGACGTGCTTTCTTGCCATTACTTTGTTACGCGATTTTTTTAGTCATCATATTGAAGTGCGCTCCTGAAAGCAGTACTTGAAACACTGCTTATTTTATTCTGTGATAATTTTGGGTGGGCAAAGCTTTTCTTAGGGTGGCAGATGCCACCCCGGTAGATCCGCCCCTGTCCACGCATCCGGCTCTTTGGCGCCCCTAGCGAGATTGCGCCCTTAGCATTTGCCTATACTGCCTATATAACGGGCCGGCTCTGGATGCGGGCCACAAATTTAATGCTGACGGGCCGGATGCGGCCCGCGGGCCGCCTGTTGAGTACCCCTGTTATAAAGCATTAAAATATATGTTAAATTAGTGTAGGAAATGGCAAATGTAAATTATATTATTGAATTGGAATTATCATTTTGCTCCAAACATTGCATATGGTATGGAAAATGTAAATTTAAATACAGAAATGCATTGCCATTTTACATATTGTATTGTCATTTTGCATATTACATTTCAAATTGAATATTGCTGCACATATACTTCCATAGTTTCACACATACTCTGTTTGCAGTGCGCATTTTTTTTTCATTTTTCTGTGCCCATATTAACGGATTAGGGCATTCACGCTGCACGCGGATGCGGTCCGGCAGTGTGTTCCAGGAGCGGTGCGTCTGCAGCAGTGCAGCGATCATTTATGCGCCGAGTGTACTTTTGCTGTGCTGCACAGTGCTGAACTAAAACGATAATTGTTTGCATTAAAATAAACATGTACTGACGCGGAAAAAAACAAACAAAACTTTTGCATATAATTTAAAGTCTCTTAACACAGTTACACATGGCTTTTTTTGCCTCGGGTAAAGCAAGGAAAATAACACCTTACCAGGCATTTAGGTGAGCAAAGAAAATATAAACGATAGCACTCATCTCTTCATGAAGGTGGAAAAACAAGTTCTTTATGACCTGAGGGATTTCTTGTAGAAAGATTTTAATTAATTCACTTAGCACAATTTTGAAAACAGGACAATTAGCACAACACTACACCAAAGTAGCACAACACTTCAGACAATTTGCAAAATGGAACACTTTTGTCAAAACTATACAATGTCTTATAAAAACCGTATTTTGTTGTCATAACATAAACACAACCATCATATGGTCTGATTCTGTTTGAATCAGTTAAACACTCCTGTGCTCAACCTAAAACACATTTACACAGAGAAAGTGTAAAAAAAATAATTCACCAACACCACATGACACCAATTGTGCAGACTAATGAAAATTTTTATTCCTTTTCATGTACTCAAGTCAGTCAATACTGAACATTTGAACAAAACATTCATAACAAAAGATTTTCCAGTTTTCATATCATTACTGAATGTACCATTGTACTGTAAGCTTACAGTAATACTGTAACAATGTACATATCCAGTTCAGAATTAAAGTACTGGAGTAAAAGTACTGAATTAAAAAAAATAAATAAAAAAAAATAAAACTAAACATCTATTCATATATTTTCATTTGCAAGGCAACGTGGGAAGAATCTTTTGGAGTGACTAATCCACCCTTGTATGGATGCTGCTTCAATTAGATCACAGGAAGGGGGAGTATGGTGGAAGGTATTGAACTGTAAATTATGGGTGTTGATGAAACCAGTTTTGGAACAGAGCAGAACGTTGGAAAGCTACATTGTCCCAGAGTATTTGAAATAAATACTTTGAATGTTGCAATTCTATCAGACTTATGATAGCAACCTGATTCGTAACAAAGCACTGTTCGCCAGAGGAGAACTGGCCCCACGACTAAGCCTGTGGTTTATTACATGGTCCACAATTGTAGCACGAATTTCGTAACACAGATTTGGTTGTCTTCTTCTTTGTGCATGTCCTACCCCTCCAGGTCTTCCTCTCCCTCTTCCTCTTCCTCTCCCTCTTCCTCTGACACCGTCCATTTTTATTGAAGACAGGTGAACCCAGGTTACCTGTTGTTTCTTTATAGTGCTTAAACCTGATTGGTGTGTCTACAATGGAGTGCCCCAGGGATGACGCATTTTTGTAGGCAAAACCTGGAAGCGAGTTAGCATTTTAGGACTTCCGGTTCCAACGCTGTAAAGTCTATGGGTTTTTTGAATGGGTTTTTGCTAAATCGCCTGAAATAAGGTCTGTGGTAAACAAAGCCTCTAAATAATTTCTCGTTTTGATCTATGACATAAAACACACCAGTTATAACCCACTTGTGATTTTTTAAACTTTTACTGTGTCTTAAACTCGGCGGTTGCTAACAAATTGCTAAAAGGGACTACTTCCTTTGGCGGGGACTTTAGACGTCATCATGACAAACAGGACATTTGGACAGCATTTCTCATGAAAAAGTGGATAAGTATTCATACACAGCTCAGATCATAATCAGCGAGCATGTTTATAAATAAAGTTGTTTTTTTAAATACAGTTTGAGGAAGCTTGGTGGTGACGACGTTGATCCGCGACCATGGTGTGCTGTAGTCCGTTTATAGCCTACTGTTAGCCTTTTATATCTGACCACTTTATTTAGGCTTCAAAATCTATAAATGTTGTGTTAACTTGTAAAGATTATCTTGATAGACAAAACGTGTAAGTGTCATAACCCTTTGTTAAACACAGAGCTTATTTTCTGCGATTTTCCAAAAGTCTATTGGAAAAATGCATAGGCTTTCAACCGAGGGAACCTGTGCGCTGCTAACTTCCGGGTTGGCCTACAAAAACGCGTCATCCCTGGGGCACTCTATTGAGCACCAGTGTGTGTGCACACCTGATGACTGTGTTTAACCAATTGGTTCATGGGGTGTGTTCATTTGAAAGCCTTTTCTTTGAAATTGCAAGGAAATGACCTTATGATAAATTTCTGTGTCAAATGCATATAAGTGTGTTTAGTGTTTTGCAAATCACTGTGTGTAATGTTTTGCAAAAAGTGTGAAGCTGACAATGTGCTTACAATTGTGCAAATCTAGGTCGGGGTTTTGCTCCTTGAGTGTAAGATTTCGCTAATTGTGGGAAAGTTTTAATTTTAGTGTGTAAGCAATTGAAAAAAACTGTAAAAGGAAAGAAAAGATGAGAGTCACCTGTTTTTGTCTATTTTAAGTTTTAATTTAAAATGTTTGTGATTTTAACATAAAGCTTATGTTTAAATGTTTTGCCACTTGCGTGAGCAACATAATATATAAATCTTAAGTCTTACTTTACATATATTAAGTAATGAAATGAATAAAACGTTTAAATGTAGTGCGTTTAAACGTGACATTATGAAATATAGTGTATTCAAAGAGAATCGCAATTGCTGACACGCCATGTTCAGTAACAACTTTTGGATTTGAAATAAAAATAAGTAAATATTGTGTTTGTGATAAACAGCCATGGATCAGTTGCGCGCTGCATGTGAAAACAAAAGTGTGTGCATGTACTGCAAAGGCATGACGGTGGTGCTTCTCCGCTGGCCTCCCTGCGTTGTCTTTTTTGGTCGATATTAACCAACGTTTAATTTCGACAAAAATAATATCCAAAGCTTAAACCCTAAAGAATTACCTTCGTGCACACATGTCTGGTGCTAAATTGACCTGATGTTGTTGCTAATATGTCATTAATTAATCTGTTCTAATCACCTCAGGAGTCACGGTCGAGGGGAAGGAAAATAAAAGGTTGATGGCTTTTTTTAATTGCATGGTTTTTGGTTTTAATTTAACTACTATTTTTAGTATTTTGTTACAATTATTGATAAAATATGCTATTTCTAATCGTTTACATTTTTTTTTTTTATTTTTTTTTTGATTTCTGGAAATCATCTTGCGACCCCTCCCTCACTGTCTTGCGACCCCCACTTTGGGAACACTGGTTTATAGCATGGATGGCTTTTGAAGATAATTTTTTGGATAATTTTTTTTAAAGACAACTGGACAAAGATAGTGACTTACATGTGTTTTCCTTATTTATTCACCTTATTTATTATACTGTATTTATAAGTGAATTGGGCTTTTTTCCCTTTGTGAAAGCATTTTGTTTACCTTGACTGTTGATGAAAAATGATTTTTTTAAAGGTATGAATAAAAGTTTTGTCCCAGAGGTGTTTCATGCTATTAAATTCTGCTCTTTTAATTAAACACAGTGTAAAACCTTCTAATGTGTTTCTACCAGGCATAGTTATCAATTTTTCTGCCTCACTGATCTTTATGTACCGAAATACCCGTGGTTTAGCTGCACTGAAATGCTCTGATAAATTTCACCCGAGGCAAACCCAAGCACATCATTGTACAAACTCAATGCAAATTGAGTTTCAAATTGCATATCTCATATCCACCCCAATTTTCTTTGCAGCAAAACACAGTTAATTCCTGCATACTGCTCTAAATGTGTGTGGGTTGATACAGTTCAGTGACACTGAGTTGCTCATGCGGTGCACACCCAACAGCACGTAAGGCATTCACCAGCGGATGTTTATAAAGTTCATTGTGGCGTTGACTCACCTGCAACAGAGAGCTGCACTGTCACCTTTAAGGCTTTTGTTGCTAACTTACCTAAACCTAATGTGACTGCTGTTGTGATTTGCTGCTTGCAGCTATATCTTCAACTGTGAATCTTTTAATTGAGTGTTAAATATATTTAAACTTTAGAGGGAGTTTCTGCAGGAGATGTGTGGAGGAGTTTTGGGGTTCCTGTCGGATCTTGTCCAAGAATTTCAGTTCATGCCAAGTCAGTCAGCTTTATTTATATAGTGCTTTTTACAATGCAGATTGTGTCAAAGCAGCTTTACAGTGATAACTGGTGTATAAATTTGGCTGCACAGCAGCTCTTAAAGAAAATGGTGTCAGTATCCATCTTAAGTAAATTCAGTACTGATTCATTCTGTTGTAAGAATAAATAGTTATTAATTTAGTTAATTGATCTATATCAGATTAAACGGTGATGTCTTCATCCAGCTCATTTCAGTTCACATACAATAGTGTCAATGCAGATCAAAACACTGTTGAATATCAAATGTCAAGTGTCCCCAACTAAGCCAGCCAAAGGCGACAGCGGCAAGGAACCCAAACTCCATCAGGTGACATCAGGTGGCAAAGGTGTTAAAATGGAGAAAAAACCTTGGGAGAAACCAGGCTTAGTCGGGGGGCCAGTTCTCCTCTGGCGAACAGTGCTTTGTTACAATTCAGGTTGCTATCATAAGTCTGATAGGATCTCAACAATCAAAGTATTTATTTCAGTTCATGATAGGCTTGTTGCGATAGTCGGTGTTACCGGTGATACACGGTGTTTAACCCACCTACCGGTCATAGCACTTGACCACCGGCACCGTCCCCATCGTGTTGAAGTTTTAGCCTATAGCAATAAAGCACTTAATTCAGTTAGTGACTACGTGCCTTCGTAATTTAGCGTAAGCGGAACGAGAGCCGCAGTAAAGCAGCAGCCGGTGCCGATTTCATTTATCATTTGAGGAGAGTGAGGCGAGCTAACTGGCAAAGGATGGCGGAAGATCTGGTTTCAAAGCGAAATGCAAAAGCACCTATTTGGAAATATTTTGGATTCAAACCAAATGCCAACAGGGAACCTGAAAACGTTAACGAGGCAACCTGTAAACTTTGCCTGATGAAAGTGGCAGCATCCGGAGGTAACACTTCGAATTTACACGCACATCTTCAAGCACACCACAAAAACGAATTGTGAATTTTTTTATATAATTTCTTGTTTGATACTTGCACGATGTGTGCAGTGGTTCGTTTTGTTAATAAATGCACTTTAAAGGTGTTTCATAAGTGCTTTTGTTTAGTTTTTGCATGGTGTGTTAAGTTATTATTCATTTTGCAATAAAGATGTGTGTAATACAAGCGAGTGTCTTATTGTTTTGTGTATTTTTATTAAGAATAAAATAAATTAACCCAAATAAATTGAGACGTGTGCACGTCTGCACGACCGCATTTTCGGCCACCCGAAATCCCCGACACGCAACCCCGGTGACACCGGGATTACCGGTTTTTTTACACGTCGATTAACCGGTGGAAAAAATCCGTCACGCAACATCCCTAGTTCATGACAGTCATTTCTTCCATCTTTATTATGATTGGAATGAAATCAGAAGCACTTCAGAACATCTTACAGAAATAATCACATCTGTGTCTTAAAGCAGAGGTTTTCAAACTGGTGTCCAGTGTCAAGAAGATGCTAAAGGTTGAACATCTCAGATTTCAGAGAGAAATAATGTCATTTCTTTATTCACAAACACAGATGTTTATATTTTAGGAAGGTGTTTCTTCACAAGAAGATCATCATATTTAAGAGCTTCAAAATGACCAAGTCTATAAATTCTTAAACAACTCTATACAATCACACAGCAATGGAGTGATGACATCACCGATTACTATAAAACTGACAAATATCAAATACTTTACCATAAAAAGTGCAAGAACTGATCTATCTTTATTTGAGGGATAGTTCACCAAAAATGAAAATTTGATGTTTATCTGCTTACCCCCAGAGCATCCAAGAAAAAAAACACGGACAAATCCAAATTAAACCCTGCGGCTCTGACAACGACAGTGATGTCTCACTCTGATTGAAGTATAAGCGTGAGACATCACTGTCGTTGTCAGAGCCGCAGGGTTTAATTTGGATTTGTCTGCATGTTTTTTTGACTCTTATAGATGGAGTTCCCATTGCCATGCATTATACGGCTGACAGACAGCAACGGTTGGAGTTAAAATCATAATTTTTTTTTCACCACAATAATCCACATGTAAAACTAAGAAGCGTGACCTTCCGGGCAAGATGCGCTAAGCTGCTGTCGAATCACAAACACAGGAACCGCTGGCACAATCAGAACTCGTTACGTATTTCTGAAGGAGGGACTTCATAGAACAAGGAAGTCATCAGCCCGTTTTTATGACAGTGGAAACAACGGTATACAGATAAGTAAATTATGTGAAAAATACTGTGTTTTTTTACACGCGAAACATGAACACATGTTATATTGCACACTATAAACACAATCAAAGCTTCAAAAAACCACGAAAAACGGGACCTTTAATTATTTACTTTTCGCTGTTGACTCTCTTGTCGCTTTGCCAACGTCATATCTGCCCTTCTCTGATTGGTTACTCCGCTTCCTGTTTGCTCGGATTTGCTCCGTTTTTGATTTAATCGCGACCAGATTCATCTGCTGGTACAGTGGTGAGGCTGGATTTTCCAGGCAATGGGGGTAAGCAGATACACATCAAATTTTCATTTTTGGGTGAACTATCCCTTTAATGTACATTCACTAATCAATACTATTATTAAATAATTTAATTCAGTTTAGTCTTTGACTGCTTGATAAATCAAAGGAAAATCTACATTGCAATATTGATTAGTGCATTTATGAAATATATTATAAAAACTGCAATTTAAATATATAAACTTTATCTTTGTTTTTCATAAACACTTATTCTCACAGCTAACTATACTTCTTCATCTTCACCTTTTTCTTCATCTTCATCTTCATCTTCATCACTTTCCATGCATACAAAAGAAGAGAATCAGAATTGTGTTAACATGTGTTAAACATGTGTTAACCCTCTAGTGCTCTTCGCTCATTTTTGTTTTTGTTTGTTAGATTTTTTACCTCTACAGAATGGTGTGGAATTTAGTAAAGTTTTTGGCACTTGCTTTACGAAAAAGAAATCATGATTTGATTGGACATGATTTGAAAGGGTTAAATGGTCCTTCTTGAAAGATTAGTCAAACTTGTGCTTCTCACAATCAAACATGAGCGCATTGAAATGAATGGGAAATGAATTTCATCTAGTGGAAGCGTTTGGTACAGTGCATACACAAAATCTTTCTGAAAGCTGATTTTTTGAGATATCAACCTCAAATTTGAAACTCAACTTGTTCAGATTTATAGCTCCGATTTCTTGCAGTGTTACAGTAAAACATATTTTGGAAAATATATATTTCATATAAAAATAGTATTTTTGTGCATTATTGCATATATTGCAACAATTATTATTAAAATGCAGTGAATTTTCATGAAAATTTTCATTTTTAAGTTCCTTTTTTAAACTGTTTTCACTTCAGCAATAATCTGCCATGTGTCATCTTTAAAAAGAGACCAAACTTCAGTATGTGTGTCAGCATTCTACCTCCTGTAGTTTGTCTCCATGCCTCTAGAGGTCCCCTGTGTTCCCCTCTGCCTTAATTCTACCTCGTTTGATCTTGTTAGCATTATCCAGGTCACCTGTGCCTTGTTTCTCCTAGGGTATTTTAGCTGTGTTTTTCCCTTTGTTCCTCACTTGGTTTTTGAGTCTTGGCTGCGTCCTTCCTAGTCCTTCCAAGTAGAGCCCTGCGCGGGGCTGTTTTCTGAATGTATGACCAGGACCGCCAGCTCCCGCAACCTATGTGTTCCACTCCCGCGGACTTTATCTCACAGCTTGTGAAATGTAGCTACACATATACTTAGACTAAATATTCGTTCAAGTTTACATCCAGAATAACAGAATTTTAACATGACTGCGTTTAAGTAAGAGGTAACCAATGCTAAACCAATGCACCACCACACATGACAAAAAATATTGGGTAGGCCTATTTTTTTTTATTTTTTATTAGGGTTGTATATTATAAAATATTAGGCCAAAACTGTTAAAACAAAACCGCAACTAGCGGCACCTCAGTTTTTAGGCTACTGCATACACACTCACCAAACGATTAACTTGGAAATAAGTAACCCTAACACAGAGAACTTTGAAAATAGGCTATATAATTTTAACAAATTAAATACAAAACGAAATAAATTAAATAGAATGCTTCGGGGGAAAAAAAAACCGTACAGATTTCACATTATAGCTTGCTTAACTATTGCAAAAATAAATAAAATAAATAAAAGCCTACTAAAAAAATAAAAAAAAATAACGTAGAATGAATTTGATCACTGGGCCTTGGTTTGCTTACTCCATATTACTATGAAGGAACAGTATGTTGCTGACTGACTGCGGTCCCAGACTTATGCGTCTTTCTTCCATGATCCGCCCACACACACTGAATGCCCTCTCTGACGGCGCACTAGATGCGGGAATGGCCAAAATAAAACGCGCACATTTTGAAAGGACAGGAAAGCGCTCTTTGCTGAACTTCCACCACGGAAGCACATTGTCTGGATCTGGTTTGTCCGCAAGTCGGCTGCCAAGGTATTCTGCTATTTCAACGTCGATGGACTTTGGTGCTGAAATGCAGGATACGTCTTCCCAGTCTGTGAATCGGTCAGCGTAGCTTTGCTTTTTGGCTGGTGGTGGCTCTCATCCTGTGCTGTGGCCAGGGGGGCCTGGTCAAACTTCATCTTTTGAATAATTTCTTTTGCACCTACTTTTTAAACATTTTTGTTCATTGTCTTTTACTTTATATTTCTTGACTTTATTAAACTTATTCTAATTTGTAAATGCACAATCTGTGTGTATTTCGTTTCTTATTTTCAAAGCACGTTGCTTGTTTTCTTAGAAAGTCGAACTATCTATTAGCCTAGGCTATTTGTATGCAAGGTCTGTTGTACTATAATTTCGCTTTAGAATATGTCTATAAACAAATTAAATAACATAATATTCAAAACAGTATAGTCTATTTTAACTATTCATTCATATTACACACCTCTGATCACGTCATCTCTTGCATCTGGGCACAACATCCCAATCGCATTTTGGGAGTCAGGAAAGTTGTAATTCTGTAGATCATGTGGAGGGGATTTGCTGATGTGTCACTAGTGCCCATCAGTTCTTCCAGACGTGAGGCACACACACTGGCAACTTCGGATAGTACAGGCTCGAGGGATGCTGCTTGGCAGTGTTCAAGGAGTCTTACGGACCATGGCAGCGCAAGTGATGCGCTTGGAGAGGAGTTTTCGGACTCGAGGTCGTTAGTAGCTTCTTTAAATAACTTGAGAAACGCAACGACTGTTTTCAAACTGTTTTCATTTATCTGTGCAATTTTGTCATACTGGTTATTGGCCATCAACAATGTGGAGATCTCCCCATGCTGTTGCATTATTGAATCTAGCATATCGTGATTTGAATTCCACCTGGTCTCGATGGATTGTTTGAGGGATGTCTTCAAGCTGTTCTGCAGTCCTGAATGTTTGAAATATTTTACCAGTTTCTTTGCACAGGTCAACAGTTCAGACAGCTCGGGTGTCTTGGCCAACACGTCTGGGGCAAATGCGCTGGACAGGATGACGTTCAGGATATGCGCATTGCAGTTCAGCCTGGTGTACCCACGCAGAGCAACTACGTTGGCTCCGCGATCAGTCACAAACACAACACGGCCAACAAGCAGTGACGTGTCTATTCCAAAAGCACAGAGTTTCTGGAACAGCAGTTTCTAATATTCTCTCCTGTTTTGACATGCCGTTTTCGAATGGAGCCGCAAATAGTACTTTGGAAACAAGAACAAAAATCGCTTGTGTAATGAATGGTGCTGGATATGAATGAAGTTTTATGGTAATCCTCAGTCCATATATCTGTTGTAATGGCACCCCATACGTCTCAATGATGGGCTTTATCTCCATTGCCACAGACGACTGCAGGGCCTGTGCTTTTCCCTCAATATGTCGAGACACAGTGGTTGGATGTGGCAGAGCATCTCTCACATCAAATGTACCATATTTAGCGGCTACGTTAACAAAGAACTAGGTCAACAAAGCTTTCCCGGTAATGAAGTCATACAGTCTAATGTCTTACAGCAAAGTGACACACATATTTCTGTAGTGTCTTGCTTAACGTGAGCAGGAAGTGCTTTATGGGGGAACGAGAGCTTGCTTTGACCACAGAGAACTGTGCAGGTATGTCGCCTTAGGGCAGAGGTGCCAGATTTATGTCCGTTGTAAACGAACACTTTTGCACATTTATCGCAACTTACGAAGTTTAACTCTTTCCCATTTTTTTCAGTGACAATTGAGAATTGTTTCCATATGTCTGACTTGCCTTGTTTTGCTTTTGTCATGTAAACAGCCACTTTAATTTTCTTCTCAACTTCTTGTGTTGACTCCATTTCTACTACGTGCCACCGTTCCCCGCAGGTCTCCCGCTAAATTTTCTGACCGCCCACTCCCGCCCGCAGCAAGGGTAAAACCGGCCGCTCCTGCAAGATTTGCGTTGGGTCCCGCAGGTCCCGCGGGAGCCCAAACACAATGCAGCCCTCTACTTCCAAGCTACCTCAAGTAAGGTGTTCTTAGTTATTTGATTGTTTATGAGCCCTAGTTTTTTTTCTCCCCTCGTGGAGTTATTTTCCTGTGTTTTTTTTTCTTCTTCATTTATCTCTCATGTTATTAATGCCTCTGTCGGAGAAGAATTTTTGTTGGATTTTTGGCTTGCAAAGACTTTTCTAAATAAACCAACATTGCCTGGAGTACTGCCTTGAGTGTTTCGTTTGGGTCCAACATTACAGCTTCTGTGGCCTAGTGGCAGATCTCTCAACCACCACACCTAGCCTGGCTTGTGACAGAAAAAAGAAAAAGAAAAAAAAAACACAGGAAAATAAAAACTCCACGAGAGGAGAAAGCAAAACTAGGGCTCATAAACAATCAAATAACTAAGAACACCTTACTTGAGGTAGCTTGGAAGGACTTGGAAAAACAAAGCAGGTAGCACACAGCCAAGACTCAAAAACCAAGTGAGGAACAAAGGGAAAAACACAGCTAAAATACCCTAGGAGAAACAAGGCACAGGTGACCTGGATAATGCTAACAAGATCAAAGGGAAGAATTAAAGCAGAGGGGAACACAGGGGACCTCTAGAGGCATGGAGACAAACTACAGGAGGTAGAATGCTGACAATGTGCTTCAAAACATTATAGATTTATGACAGTTTAAGTTGGAAATTTCATTTGTCTGTGCTGCAAAAGTGAATAAAAGGATTATAACTACTGCATAAATATAATTTAGTACCATAAAATCCCCTAAAAATACAAAATATTAAAAAAAAATATTGATTAATACATATTATTGAAAAAACATTATTGAACAAAAATATAGTACATTCATTTCATTGACTGACATGTGAAGAGCACCAGGGTTAAAAAAAAAAGAAAATAAAAGTACATTGTGATTGATTTCATACTCAGTTTTAGAGGTAAACATTGCTGTCTGATCCAATAAGTGAAACACATCAGAATTTCTGCCAAAATGAAACCATGATGGATCATCATGTGAAAATGAAAAACCAGATATTATTATTAGTACTATTGTTTATGCAGTTGTTTAAAATAATTATTTTTATTAAATATTTGACTTCTATCAAATCACACTTATAAGTGCACATTATTTTATTTTTGCTGCTTTCTCAGAAGAGACGAACAGAACTGTCAGTGTTTCTGCATCAGTTCAGATCTATCTATTAATTCTGTGTATAATCAGTCAGTGTCTCACCTCGTCTGTGATGAAACATCAGACTGAATCTCTACAGCTCCGTCTGGATCACGAGAAACTAATAATTAAAAACACAAATATATTATTATTTTCATGCAGTTCATATATAGTGGATTAATGTTACAGTTCAGAACATTTTTTACTGTAAATCAACAAATTTGAGGCAGAGATTGATCAATGATAGGAGAGACGGGGGCAAATGTAACAAATTTTGGTGCCATATTGGATTCATCTCGCGATCTCCATTTCATTATAAAGGTATGAAGTCCCGTTTGATTTATCGTGTTGTTATTTGCACAGTTGGTCAAAGTTTACAATTTTAAAATATTTGGTATTTTTCTTACAAATGCGTATTGTTTCACTTCAGATTGACATTGATTTGTATTACTTATCCTGTAACTACATGAAACAAGAGTATATTTCCCATGTATTAAAAAGGTCCTGGACCAGCATAGGACCAGCATACCAGCTTCAAAACCTACCTTACCAGCATATGCTGTTTTTTTCAACAAGGTAGTAGTTCTTTCTTGCCTTAAAACAACTTAATCAGTGCACTTTCTCACCAAATTGCTCCCAAACGTAAGATTGTTGTCTATCATAACATGTAAGTACCCCTTAGTTCTAAAATACTTACAGTATAAATAATTTGTTATTTTCCTGGTTGTTATCCCTTTATTCCCAAGACTTTACATATTTTTTCCCCTATACTTATACGTACTTATACTTATAAGAGACTTATATGTATAGGTACACTATAATTATCAAAAGTTACGCTGTAAATTCGTTGTAATTCTGCAGTACTTTCTGGGCCGTAATCTAAAGCGTTACACTGTAGATCAAAAAAATAAATAAAAAAATGAGTCTTTGTAGAAAAACTTTACCAAATATGACTCAGAAGCTTTTCCTCTGGCATGCAGAGAGGGATAAATGAGTTTCATGGTTCTGATTGGTGTAATTTGAGATGTTACAGTTGACTCCCTAGTTTTAACATTAAGATCCGCCACTTCCAATCCCCAAAATGTATTTTTAAAGGACCTTTGAAACCGTGTATGATCCTAGGAAACACGCCTTACACTTCATACACATTTCATATTTATATTTTTAAAACCGTCATATTACAGTCTCTGTAAAATCACGAATACAGTTGCCAATAATTCACCATTTAGTGTCCACGATATCACACTTTGACTGGTTTCAAGCGTCCTGCAATTAAAATCAACCCTGAATTACCTCAGTAAAGATAGTTTGCGGTTTGATATTCAGATTTCTTTTGGCTATAAATACGCAGTGCGCTGTCATAGACATGCAAATAATACCGAATATAATTCTCCATGATTGTGAATTAAGGTGACGCTGTCCTTTGGCCGAAATCAGGTTTTTTTTTTCGTAGCGACTCTTAATTTTATAATGGCTATAGCTCCAAATGTTGGACACTTAGAGGAATGAAACCGCTGTCATCTTCACCAGCTTGATCTGTGAATTTTTTCACAGCAAAGCTCTTGTCCGTAAACCCCTTGGTAAGTCTGCCAGTAAGGAATGTGAAAGAAAGGCGTTCTTCATGTTTAACTTCTATTACCAATAAACACGCAGACTGCTGGAATAAAATAACATGTTTTAGGTCGAGCTCGATTTGTGAAAACTTTCACAATAGCATTTTATCTCGTGGCTGTGTTTCTCTTTGCTCTGGCCCTTATATATATATATATATATATATATATATATATATATATATATGGTCACTAATATCACTATTCTGATCTGTAGTTTCACAGATCAGAATAGCAAAGTTAGTGACCCAGGGAAGGGTCAGCTGACCCGTACTAACCTGTAAAAGTTTTCACAGATCAGAATAGTGATATTAGTGACCATATATATATATATAATATAGAAACACAGCCACGAGATAAAATGCTATTGTGAAAGTTTTCACAAATCGGCTCGACCTAAAACAATGTTATTTTATTCCAGCAGTCTGCGTGTTTATTGGTAATAGAAGTTAAACATGAGAACGCCTTTCTTTTTCATTCCTTACTGGCGGACTTACCAAGGGGTTTACGGACAAGAGCTTTGCTGTGAAAAATTCACAGATCAAGCTGGGTGAAGATGACAGCGGTTTCATTCCTCTAAATGTCCAACATTTGGAGCTTATAGCCATTATAAAATTAAGAGTCGCTACGAAAAAAACCTGATTTCGGCCCAAAGGACAGCCCCAGCTAACAGGGAACGTTTCCATAACTTTCACTAACGTTATGTAAAAGTTATGTAATGTTAGAAATAAACATTCCTAAAATAATGTTTCAAGAACATTCTTTTAATGTTGTCATAGTTAAATACATTCTCATAACTTGGAGGAAAAACATTCTTAGAACACATTGTTGGAACGTTCTTACCATGTTATTTGTACTTGACTGATGTTCATAATGTTTGCGAAACGTTCTCATAAAAACGTTCTTGAAACGTCTTATCACGTTATTTGTACTCGACTGATGTTCTCGTAATGTTGAGCGAAAACGTTCTCATAACAACGTTCTTGAAACGTCTTTATCACGTTATTTGTACTTGACTGATGTTCTCGTAATGTTGATCAAAACGTTCTCATAACAACGTTCTTGTAACGTCTTTATCACGTTATTTGTACTTGACTGATGTTTCTCGTAATGTTGGGTGAAAACGTTCTTAGGATAACATTCTGAGAACATGCTTTTAATGTTATTATTATTTGCTAAATGTTTTCAGAATGTTATCATAATACGTTCTGAGTACAATGTTTATAAAAAGCGTCCTTACATTGTAATCTGTACTTAATGAATGTTCTCATTATATAGAGAAAACGTTGTGAGAACAACATTGCTGTAGCCGTAACGTCTTTATGATGTTATTATATTTGCTAAATGTTTTTGAAGTTCAATGTTTGAACGTTCTTATGTGACCATAAAATGACCAAAATTGGAATGTCCCCCTAAAGTCATATAAGGAACCTTGAACTGCAGCACTTTCATTACCAAAGAGGACGTTTATGTCACAAATGTTCTGTAAAATGTCAGAATTTTTGTCACTTTTAGAGAACTTTTAGGCAAAGTTGAACAAGGTCACGAGAACATCGCCTCTGCGTGTGTGTTTTTATAGAAATAAAAAGTTTGAAGTCACCGTTATAGAGGTGAGCGTTGCTTTAGATGGGCTCTTGATTCTTGACACATAACATTAGATTTCTCTGGCTGCTTTAACTGTGTTATCAAGACATGATAGTGATAGCAATAAACGCAAGAGAACTTCTGATCAGATGAATTGAGTAGTTTTGTGCTGATGATTTAGTCATCGTCACTAAAGCCTCAAGCTGTGAAAGTATTAACTGTTAGTTTATTAATGCTTTATTATATTTAATTCTTTATACAGACAAGAGTTTTGAGGAGGGCTTTTTATTCAAACTTCAACACAGACATCATGAATCAGCGTATGATCCTCAACGATGGTGACACTAAACAAAATCTTTTTTGTGACTTTAGTAGCTTGTTTTGTGATGTTCAGAGTTAATCTGTTTTATCTGAAAATTTTGTCACCATTGTTGAGGATCATACGCAGAATCTTGATGTCTGTGTGAATCTGTATGATACTGTTGAATTTCTGCCCATAATGAAAGCTTTCAAAATATCAAAGCATAGCAGGATTTTTATACACTATCTGGACTAATAACATGAAAGAAAATACAATATTCAGAGACCAGAGAATAAGGCCACTGTATGAGAAAAATAACAATGAACAATCAAATCCATATGATCAGATTTTTCTCACAATTTCTTTTGCAATGCATGCTTTAAAACACAATTGCAACAATTGTAGAAAAATAATCAAAATGTAAAGGGTCAGGAGCTCAACTAAAACAAGCGCTTACCTCCATAACGGTGGCATTTATAAATTTGATAAAACATCAACACCTCATAAGAAGATTTGTATAAAGAACAAAGTCAGAGTGGTTTGTAATAAGTGAAGATGCAGAGATCTAGAGAGATCTGTTATTGTTTATGTTGTTTCTGTATCTGAGTTTTGTGGTCACCATTGTGCTGGAGAGTAGATCCTGAGCTTCAGCAGTGATGATCCAGAAACACCGATGCTTCTGCTGCATGTTGCTTTATTTAAAGACAGTAACTGTGTAGTTACTGATGCAGTGATACAGCAGTTACATTAGCTCATGCATGTGCTGTTGTTTTTGTAAGACATTTAAGAAAAATTAGTTTTTGTTTGAGTGGATACTCTTATTAATCGACATTTTTGACGAGGGCAGCAGGGATGTTCCCTAAAAAAAATAAAAATAAAATATGGTTCCCTAAATGTTCTGTGAATGTCCGCCAAATAACGTCCCCCAAACCTTAAAGAGCTCCCCATCGTGACCGTCTCTGAACGTTCTGGGAACATTATTAGACAACGTCCTTAACACCAGTGGGGATGTTTTGAGAATGTTCTGGGAACGTAAAATTTCTAGCGGGGCAGGGTGTTGTGAACGTTCAGAAAATAACGTTTTCATAACATTTCCAAAATGATAGAATGGAATGTTCCTCTAACGTTAACATAAACCAAGAAAAAACGTTCTTAAAAACAGTTAATTTGAACGTTCCAAAAATATTACAAAATAACGTTTTTATAACATTTCCAAAATGATAGAATGGAATGTTCCTCTAACGTTAACATAAACCAAGAAAAAACATTCTTGATACATTTAAAAAACTGGACGTTTTGAACGTTTAAAAAACATTCCGAAATAACGTTTTCATAACATTTCCAAAATGATAGAATGGAATGTTCCTCTAACGTTAACATAAACCAAGAAAAAACATTCTTGATACATTAAAAAAACTGGACGTTTTGAACGTTTAGAAAACATTCCAAAATAACGTTTTCATAACTTAAAGAGAATGTTAACAAAACGTTCTGACCACTCCTTTTTGTTAGCTGGGGCGTCACCTTAATTCACAAATCATGGAGAATTATATTCGGTATTATTTGCATGTCTATGACAGCGCACTGCGTATTTATAGCCAAAAGAAATCTGAATATCAAACCGCAAACTATCTTTACTGAGGTCCCTGACCTTAGGTTTGATCACCGATAACTGATTGATTGGTGCACATTTCAGAGTAGATGTAAAACTGTATAAGGATGTAAAAGACACTCACAGTTTGGTCTCTTGTCATCAAAGCTGTTCCGTCGTGTCAGGATCGGTTTCTCTACTTCATCAGATGAATCTCGTCCTCTTTGCTCTTTATTTTCTGATTCCTGCAGTTTCGGATGATCCATCCTCTGCTATTAATTTCTGTTGCAAAACGTACAATTCAGAATTAAAGTAAAGTTTGCCATGTATCAGAGATTCTTGTGCAATACAGATTTACATTTTAGTTTCATAGTAACAACATCAATGTGTAAAATAGGTTAATAAACAATTAAAATAATAACTGTGATGAGCTCTGGAGGGAATATCCTTTGTCTGCGGCTCTGAGAGCTTGAGCATTTAAAGCAACACGAGAGACGCATGAGGGAAAATTCTGAAAAACTCCTCCTCCTAAATTCACTCCTCCTAAGATCATAGCCAATAGATAAACTGTATACCAACATGTACCAACATGGTCTTGAATTAGTCAGAAAGTTTTGGAATAATGACAGACGTGTGCCTTCCAGTTCAATTTCTTGTTTCATGGCTTACACAACCAGAACAACATGTACTGAAAGATGTTCTCAGATGAGTGATTTTTGTCTACTCACTGGGAAATAACATTGGGAATCGTCAGCATAACAGTGATAAGATATGCTGTATTTCTGAAAAATAAAGCTCAGGGAAAGCAAATAACAACGGTCCTAAAACTGACCCTTGAGGGACACCAATTTCAGCTGAGCTGATGTAGAAGAGAGATGATTTACAGTGAATGTCCTTTCTTTTAGATAGGGAAAACTGGAGGTCGTCCCTTCGATGCTCACCCTAAACGATTTTAGAGAATTTATGGTCGACTGAATCAAACACGGCACTGAGATCCAATAAATCTAGGACAAAATATCATTGGTGACCTTCAATAATGCAGATTCAGTGCTTTGAAAACATCTGAAACCAGACTGAAATGTATCTAAAATGTTAAAGAGTAGAGCTGGGAATAAACAACTCTCTCCAAGATCTTTGACAGTTTGGAGATCGGTCTGTAGGTACCATGTAGATCTGCATGTTGAAACTGTTAATTATAGCGTCACACTGGAACTAAACTCATTGTAAGGAGGTTCATAGATGTGGGAAGAAGGAGGCGGGAACCGGCGAACGTTCAACAAAAGTTTAATTCAAAATAAACAAAGAACAAAACGAAAGTAATGCCGGCAGACCCTCGCGGACGTCTGCCGGCCACACAAACATAATAAAACATAAAATAATATCCAGGCCTGGTCCTCTCTCGTCCTCCACGGTCGTCGCTCCTCCTTTTATGCTCCCGGAGCTCCTCCGTGAGAGACTCAAGGCCGGTGCGCCTCCCAGGTGTAGCTCGTTAACTCTCGCGCCACCGGCCTCGCGCCGGCTCTCGCCCGCCCTGGTCGCCACAGTCACTTTTTTTTTTAAAAAAAAGACGTGGAGAGCAGGGGCGATTCTAGGATTTTGATTTTAGGGGGGCTCAGCCCCCAATAAGGGTATGATTAAAAAAATATTATTTGACTATTAGGGTAGGGTGGTATGCTACTAACCTTACTGCAATCCACTATTCCATTGTATTCCCTGTATTTCATATATGGGAGTAGGAGTACTGACTGAGCCATATACAACACTGTAATAAAAAAATAATTATTGGATGTGACCACTAGAAAATAGGGAATGTGATTTTTTTTTTTTTTTTTTTTACAATGAAGACCTCCTGATTCATTCACTGTACAAACACACGCACACATGTTTCCAGTACAAACACAACATTTTACTGTTTGCATTTCTATGCTCACATAAAAAAAATGTCGTATATCCATCTACAATGAAATATAAATTATTTTAGTTTTTTAGCTTTTTAGCCTTTATAATCAACAATACGGTTGGATATTCATAAAGTCACCCCATGAAAATTGATGTCATTTTAAGTATTTTTAACTAACCAGCTATATTCATTAAGAATATAGACAAACCATGTATTAATGTAATTGTCTATTGGCAATATGATTAATCTGTTCTATATTTATTAAAAATAACAACATGAATTATCAATTTGCCACTTCTATAAATCAAGTACAAATCTAGTATAAATAGTATAAATCAAGAAAATCAAAAATCCCTTTACTCTACGCTTACTCTAATTTATGTATCATGACACTCCTCCTGATTCATTATTACTTAATACAAAACTATATTTAATAATACAAAACAAAATAACTCCACATTCTCTCTCTGGGCCATCTAGTGCTTTCAGACATGATGTGTGTCATTTCTGTGCATGGCTGCATAATAATGTCAAAATACATTATAATATGTCTGTAATTGTAAAAAGTAAATTAAAATAAATCATGATCGTTTTCTGAATCTAAAGTATGTTTTCATGGGTGTTAATCACTTCATTTTTGTAGGAATAAAAAAACAACTATCACACAAGGGCTGAAGGTGAACGCAGCGAAACGTATTGGTATTGGATGAGAAACCGAGCCGTGTGCTCCCAATGCTCCAGTAACATTACAATTATGTAAACTGCAATGCATTTATGACAAAGAACTGCACCAATGCAGATGTAATATCATAGCATTAGCAATCTATCAATAAATGCACGCACACACGACACACACCTTGTGCTCTCTGATGTTCGCTCTGCTCGGCGCCCCTGCAGATTGAAAAATGCGCTAAATCCAAGCAGACTCAGATAAGGGGAGGAGCCGAAACTTGACGCAGCTTGCCGCCGTTTCAAATGAGTTTTTTTAAAGGGGACTGAAGCGATCAAAAATTTATTAATCAAATATTTTTTTTAGGGGGGCTGGGCAGAAGTTTAGGGGGGCTGAAGCCCCCCTAAAAAGGGCCTAGTGACGCCCCTGAGCTGCGCTATGAATGTGTTTGTTATGTGAATGCTTGTTATACGTTCTTCCAATCAGATCCAGTCACTCTTTACACACCTCACACCACAGGAAATTCTGATAAAATAATCTGAAGAACCATCAAGATAATCTGGACATGATCGTCGGAAGGGGAGAAATCGGCCCAAAGTCAGCCCGATTATCTTGTGGTGTGCACCAGCATTAGATAAATTTCTGAAAACTACATCATTTGGTCTCTTCTGACAGCAACTGAATATAATTGTGGTGAACATAATAGAGATATTAAAGTATTCTAATGTACAATCTGAACTATTGTTCAAACCAGAATTAAGAGAATGTTAATGTGCTTTTCCCCTTCTAGATCATCATCTGTTCAGTTTTATGGCCCTTTGGTTTCATTTTAGTGTTTGTGTTCCATGTCAATGCTTTATTCAGGGCATAAGAAGGAATGATATCTGTTGATCTTACAGAGAAGAATTTATTCTGCCCAGTGCTGTTTCTAGGCATAGGCAAACTGTTTTAGATTCATCATCATGAAAAGGTCAAAGCCATCAGGGGCTCAGTATCATAAAAATAAAAATGAAGATGAGAAAAAGAAAGCGAAATATACTGGTTATTTTTTTGTAACCTAAAGGGAACATTCTATTTACATAATCTGTTTGTTTATGCTAGAGAGTTCTATATTAATGGTAGGCCTACATGATAGGTGCACTCAACACATTTTTAGAGAATCACAATTAAGGCAGATGCTACTGTAGGAAGAGAAGCATCAGAGACAAGCCCCAGTCCTAACTGTAAGTGTTTACTTCTTGTTTACAGCTTTAGCTAGAATAGTTTCGAAAGAGTTTAAAATGGTATGGCAATGCCATTGTATGAAGATAAACAGGGTGTTTCTAGGCAGATATTCTATGATGGCATTATTGACACCTTTGCAGCAATTAAGTCTAGGCGTGTCCACTTTTAAAGCTATTGAAAATAGTAAACATATGCTCAAATATGCCAAGGTCAATTTGTTTGAAGTCCTTGTAGTTGTTTACCAGTTACTTCCTTTGAAAATGGATGTGCATAGTTGTTTTATTGAAAAGTGGGGACTGTGTATTACTGAATAATAATACTTATAGCTGATAACGTAACATATTGCGGGGGGTGTGTGTGTGTGTGTGTGTGTGTGTGTGGTGGGGGGGGGGGGGGGGGGGGGTCTGCCTAGGGTGCCAAAAAGGCTAGAAACGGCCCTGATTCTGCCACTTCCACACACAGCACAGGTATCATCATGCCCGCACTCAACAAGACAGTTTTTATTCTGCTGCTCGTGCACACCTGAGGGCCAGCACCACCATCCCTTCCTCTTTCTGCACACATTCACACGCTCCAGCCACATACTCCCTTCCTTTCTTTACTCTCTCTTTATTTATGTTTAAAGCTGCATTAATAATTTGATCACCAGCAACACATGTGCCTGATTTGATACTAATACAATTTATGTCATATTATAATTTCATTATTTTAATGTGCTATGCATTGTGTTTTGAACCATTTTTAAGATATCGGTAGGGCTGTCAATACCAGAAGTGGATCAATCCATGGACGTGGATCCATGAACCACATTATTAGACCGTTTTCTAAGGATGCATGATTTATTAAAACATTAAAAAAATCATAATACAGCACTGCATAATGCTTTCATTCTTAAATCTACGCTTACACAGGAGAATGCATCAATAAAAGTTTAAGCCCTCGCTCTGCATTTTGATGTCCACATATTCTTGTTCAAGACATTACAGTGGCTGTAGCATTTCTGTCATAAAGAAGTGGCCTATTATTATTATTATTTAAATTAATATTAGCCTATATTTTTTAATTATAAAGGGTTAGTTCCTGTCCTTGATTCTGATTGGTCAATAGCTGTGTATTATTCACGATAAACCACAGCTATGACCGCTTCACCCAGCGGTTCTGTGTATCGCTACACAACACCCTTAACAACCACTCTTAGCAACGAAAACTGTTCTCAGCTGATTTTGTTCATACTGTATCATGTAGAAGAGTATTGTCAGAATTTTGTCCACAGGCCCCATGTGTGTCAGCCCACTGGGGCTCATGATGGGTCCATAGTGGGCTCTAAGTGAGTCACATATGGCTTCTAATAAATGGGGCCAATGCGGGCCACATACAGAACCCTTATGGGGCCCAAAAGGGTGATAACACTGGACCCACAAATGGCCCCTTTATGGGGTTTTTGTGAGATCACAGTGGGTGAGAACTGGGCCCCATTTATATTTCTTTTTTTATTCCTGTAGGTGAAATTAATGTGCTGATGTGCCAGTTATGTTTTAGTAAACCTGTACCCAATCTAATATAATTTAAATAAATGACAAAATACTTCTACTGTGAAGAAAATGACTTTCAGTTCAGAATTTGTAAATCACCTAAAAACAAACAAACAAGAAACAGGATAAGAGCATTGAAAATTCTTCAGTCCATCACTCCTGGGTCGGGGCAGACCCATCAGCTTCATATCTAAAGAACAATAATGAGAGAAAAAACAGAGAAGGCAATTATTTTAAAATACTATCAAATCATTAACAGGAGCACTCCCTTCAAAAGCATGCATGATTATGATCAAGCCATGCCAGTAATTTATATTTATGTC
Organism: Culter alburnus; assembly: GCA_028476615.1. Classification (NCBI taxonomy): domain Eukaryota; kingdom Metazoa; phylum Chordata; class Actinopteri; order Cypriniformes; family Xenocyprididae; genus Culter; species Culter alburnus. The sequence continues at coordinate 14,531 of JAOTNS010001176.1, read as the reverse complement.
CACATGACTAAACTGAAACTTAAAGGGATTGAAAGGAATAAAACAAGTTAAGAAATGTAATTATGTAATTATAATTGGCAAAAGAGCAGCTGCATGACTCAGGTCCGTAGCCAGCCTATTGAAAGGGGGGGTTCTTTTTTTCAAAAAGTGGACCTTTTTGCAGTTCTTCTCCTCCTTTTGTATTTAATTATGAGGTTCAAATACTTCATTTTGGTGACCTTTTATGCACTAATTTGTGCTGGATTAGCTTGTCTGCTGGTACCTTGACGAGCACGCTTTTTGATGCACCTAAAATATTTACTGCATTTATGCTTCCTCATGTACCATTTTTTATTTTTTTATTTTTTATGCTATATATAGATAGATAGATTAGATAAAATGCCAAGATCAATCGGTAGTTATTGATGTTTTTTGAATAGAACAAACCTTTACATTCAACCGCTTTATTGCTCCCATTTATTCACACATTGATCACACAGTGCATACAAAGTTTAATCCCCAAGCGCGCACAACTGGAGAAATACATGATTACCTTTGATTTCGTTAGATAGAAAAGAAGCAGGGCCGTACGCAGGTTTTTATATTTACCGAGGTCACAAAATGTATTATGCTAGGGGGGTTCGGGGGCATGCTCCCCCGAGAAAATTTGGATTTCCTTGGTGTACATATATGCATTTTAAGGCCAACAAATTGGATAACAATCTTTAAAACCATGTCAACAAATACATACAGGCATGCACAGTTTTGAGGCAGCTTTAATCACATGTTTGGTAATTTCATGACTTAATTTACAACATAATAACGACGGTGCATGCCCGTAGCTTCTTTTGCGCTTTAGTTAATAAAGTAATATGCAGCGCGCGCGCCGCCGCATTTGCGCGAGCAATTCTTGAGTTCACTCTTCGAGCACAGTAGGCTATACCCTACCCCCCATCATTCAGGCGACTTGGGTAAAGTTGGTTTTATATTCGCACATTCGGACATCCGTATTCAATGTTAATCACAGTACATTGGACATTCAGTGGACATTCACAAGTAAATATACCATTAAAACAATACTTGCCTATTTTGATCGACTGTGAAAAATGTTGTAAGTTGACAATCGTTGGTTGTCAATATCATGTCGCTGCTTAAAATTCGCAAACATTAATTTATTGCACATTTATTGGAAAGTCTGAATTTATCAGAAGTCCGAATGTGCGAATATAAAACCAACTTTACCCAAGTATTCAGGCGATGCTTCTTCGCCGTTGTTTTGAAAAGTGTTTTGCGAGAACTCTCTCTGAACTGCACGCGCGGCGCACACACACGTCCAGCTACAATAATGTATCATATTAATTTGAAACAGCAACCCAGAATATTTGTCACAAAAACGACTTAAATTCTGGACCTTTGGCAGTGAGGGCCTACGGGCATGTGACTGGATTTAATAGAGGAACTTTGGATTTAATAGAGGAACGCGAGTAAAAATCTAGTAAAACAAATGATTAGGCTATACTAAAGGTTGGACTCAATAGTGTTCCTGTTACAACTCACCAAAGATCCAGTGATCTATGGATACTGACATGCAGCAAAGAATCATGTTTCCAGACATTTATGTGTGTCTGATTTTGACGCAGAGGAAATACATGTGAACGCTTTATATCAATATCAGGTCTGAATCCATATCAATGTTATATATCAGTGAGTCCTAAAAATTGATGAGTTGTCAACACAATACATAACAATACAATATATAGGGTATGATTTTACCTCGAAATTCAACATATTGTCACAAAATGATAACTGCAAATCCATGTTTCTCTGCTGGAGTCCAGCTGTTTCTGTGAATTGCAATGATCCATTTGCTTCTTTTTTCTGTAGCTTTCAGCAGTCTGTAAAATATACCTCAGATTTCTCGCAAGCCGTTTCCCATTTTGAAAGTGTTTTGTGTGTTTTTCAAGTCAAGTCACCTTTATTTATATTGCAGTATTTATAATGCAGATTGTATCAAAGCAACTCAACAGTGACACTGGTAAATGATTTGGTCATTTTGGTGTCGTTTTCCAGCTTAAATAAATTCAGTATTGATTAATTCCGTTATAAAAATCATTAGTTATTATTTTAGTTAACTTATCTATATATCAGCTCAAGAGTGAACAGTGATGTCATCATCCAGCTCAGTTCAGTTCTCATACAATGGTGTCAATGCAGACAGATATTGACTATCAGGTGCATCGACTTTGGCTTAGAACAAGCCAGCACACGTTATGCACAGATTTCACCCACCTGTTCCAGACAGGTTTTCCATGTATTCTATTTTTCAATGACATTTTTTTCCCTGCATTCCTGCACCATACACAAGCTCACACCAGATAAGGTTTCTCCCACTCCAGTACAGTTTACACACACACACACACACACACACACACACACACACACACACACACACACACACACACACACACACAGCTGACTCACCTAATTACCTCTGCCACCCTGTTCCCAAGATACGGGAAGAACTCTGGGTTTGGGCTGAATTCTGAGCTCAGAGCATCGATCTCCTCAGACAGCACACCAAATATGCTTATTTTAGTTTACAGTTTTTACCTATTGCTTGAACACTTTTTGCAAAACTTTGGCTCATTGTGTCAAAACTTTACACACAAGCACACAAGACACAACACTGGGAAATAAACCATTCCCATCTATGTCGAATTAAAACTTTGCTATCAAAACCTAACATTCCTTCGTCAAAATGTCACTCTGGTGACAAAATGACACATACTTGCATCATATGAATATGCTTTCAGATCAGCAGCAACACACTAGTGTACTTTATATAAAACACTGCAGTCTTTCATTTTCACTGTTTTTATTCAGTTCATCAGTTAACAAAAGTTTCACAAAAACCAATAATGAATGTGCTGAAAGGTTGCAAATGACATCAACTCAATACTGCACATCACAGTACTATACAGTACAGTACAGTATACAGTAAATGCAGTAACGCAAAAATAATACAAAAATAAAACAAAATACACTACTGTAAATACAGAAAAACAGGCCAATTGTGCGTGGGTGGGATTATCGATCCTGCCGTCTGTTTGGGTCTGGCCACATGATCCACCACCATTGCTCTAATGTCATCTGAAATATTGTTCCGTGCATAACCTCTTTGACCTACTCCTCTCTCTCTCTTTGTCTTCCTCTTCCTCTGCCTCCACCTCTTGCTCTCCATGCTTGCAAAGTTCTCAAAATGGCTTAACTGAGGCCTATTTGTGGTTGGCTGATTGGTGATCAGTTTTGTAAGTAAGTGTTTTCAGGTGTGTGTCAAAGTGTTTTCAGTCACCCGATGTGTTTTGTATTTTGGATACATGTGTTTTCCCAAAGGTACCCATGAGATTCATTTATGAAGTGTCTTATGAATGAAATAGTGTGTAGTGTGCAGGAGCAAGTGTGTTGCAGAATTGCAAATGAAGTGCAAAGCAGCGCTTTTGTTTAAGGTAAGGTCACACTGTGTTTAAGGTATAGTAACAAAAGCTTCAAGTTTTGTAACTTTGGTCTAAGCATGTGTCTATAGTGTTCAAGCAATAGGCAAAAACTGTAATCTATTCAATCATTTGTAAGTGTGAACTCATGAAAGCAACTGCCACAGGTAATCAGAAAGGAATATTTATTTATTTTCACAGATTTATTCTTGGTGTTTTTGTCCTTTTATTATGATAGGACAGTGAGCAGACAGGAAGAGAGAAAGAGGAAACGGGTCAATCCGAGTCTGTCAACTTTTTTCATTCTCCATCATTCAGTGCATTTTGCCTGTGCATAAATGAACCTTCATGTTATGTTACTGCAGATTAAAATCTATAAATCAAAATATGTATTGTATTTATGAAGAAAAGGTTCATTACCCAAGGCTCTATTCCATCAGTGGTGTTCAGTGTCTTGGGTGGATTGCTGAGGTGGATTGGCAGCAACATCCATTAGGATTGTTTGTGATTTGATCTCAGAGACTCAGGATTCCTCTTGAATACTCCTAACATTTCACAGATTTAGGAGCTAGTTATAGTGCTAAAATGCTTTGTGAAATACTCAAACATTTAGGAGTTGGAGTAAGGGTTTCTCCTAAATCAGCAAGTTAGGAGCTACTTTTAGCCTTAAGATGTTTTGTGAATGGATCACAATCTGTCGGTCTGGATCAACAGAGATAAACACACATCTGATCATATTCATAGTTATTAAAAGATCAAGAATAGATTTAGATGACACTCATAATACCACAAAAAAAAAAAAGAATCAGATTAATAAAAGTTATGGACAAAATGTCTCTGTGTGAAAGTGTTTATAAATATATATATATTGTATAATCAGCAAAAGCGACTGTTTCCCTGTAAAGCATTTTATGTGCGTGGCGTAGGGGACACGAGCGAAAAACCCAACCTCTCCCCTACTGCACATAAAATGCTATACAGGGAAACAGTCGCTTTTGTTTTCTGTTGCATTTAAACAAGCAGGCAACCAATGTTCAGATGTTTTCTTTTTCAGCAGTCATAGGTGGATCTTTTGCACTAACACTCACTCTGCAGTTCTGTTTCTGTTCTGTTATTGGCTGATGTTGAGGAGGAAGTCGTCTTCCTGTAGCTACAGACTGCCACACAGATTCTGTCAACTCTTCCTTGACCTCTCTCAGCATTAAACCAATTGATGACAGGAGCTTCAGTGCAGAAGGACAGACATGTGCAGACAAGTCAAGATGATTCATATCTAAAGTGGTTTCTCTTGTTGAAGTGGAGACACATGAGACAGCAGATTTTTCACCTTGTGTTTGTTTGAAAGCAGGAACTGAAATAGAGCCTGAAGGTGCTTTTGTCATTTTACAGATGGATCACTGAAGACAATCCTCACATAAACACCAGAGAAACACTGAGGAGGACGGATCAAAACCTTCTCCCAATGATAGAATGATACAAATATGACAAAGGGAGAATCATGTAATGATATAGTCACAGTCAGATCATGGATCATGACAAAAATGATAAAAAATATTTTAAACATCCACTTATTTTTATTATTTATTGTGGTTCATATCACTATAAAGAAGTGCTTTACTTTCAGACAGATGGTCTTTCTGCTGTTATACACAGATATCCAGTATTAATCCCAGTTTTCATGACAATATATATTTTTTATTCCTGGTATTAATAATAATAATAATAATAATAATTTATTGTCATTGTAAGAATACAATGAGATTACATTAGAGCATCAATTGATTTCATAAAGTGCAAAAGATCTACAATAGCACAATATATAACCCAGACAGCATGTGACAAACAAGGAATGTTAAAGATAGATAACCTCTAGTAGCCAGGAAAACGTGTATAGTTAAGTGTACTGCAGCAATGCAAAGTCCAGATCTTCAGTTATTGTAGTTGTTGGAGGGTGGTGCGTGACACAGAACAGTACAACATGTAGCAAACAAGTGTAATATATAAGATAAATAAACTTTAATAACCGGAAAAAGTGTATAATTTAGTGTGCTGCAGCAATGCAAAGTCCAGTTCATAGTTATTGCAGTTATTGGAAGATGGTGCATCATACCTACTATACTTTAAGTGAGTGAGGGAGTCAGAGAAGGGACAATGTTTTGTTCAGCAGTCTGACTGCCTGGGGATAGAAACTGTTGGCCATTCTGGAGGTTCTGGCCTGGAGGGACCTATACCTCCTACCCGAGGGCAGCAGGTGGAACAAACTGTGTGCTGGATGTGACCGGTCTCTTATAATGTTGTGTGTCCTGCACAGGCAGCGGGAGGTGTACACAGTAGAAATCTCCGGGAGAACAGTCCCGATGATCTTCCCGGCATTTTTCACCACCCTCTGAATCCTCTGCAGATCAGCTGTTGTGCAGCTAGAAAACCACACTAACGGCCCATAAGTCAGCACACTTTGGATTGCACAGTTATAAAAGTTTATCATGAGCCTCTGGGGGAGTTTGGCTCTCTTCAACTTCCTCAAGTAAAAGAGTCTCTGCTGGGCCTTTCCTACAGCTGAGGTGATGTTACTGCCCCAGGACAGATCCTCCGACACAGTGAGACCCAGGAATTTAAAGCTACTCACCCTCTCCACTACCTTTCCATTAATGTAGAGTGGTGAATGTCCAGGATGATTTGATTTACAAAAGTCAACAATGATTTCTTTTGTATTTTTTCAAATCATATTCTTTACACCACCCTGCCAAAAGTTCAATCTCCTCCCTGTATGCCGTCTCGTTGTTTGTTATGAGACCGAGCACAGTTGTGTCGTTTGCAAATTAATGGATGTAATTAGCGGGGGAAGAGGCGGAACAGTCATGTGTATAAAGTGTGTAAAGTAATGGGCTGAGCACGCAACCCTGAGGGGCACCAGTGCTGATGTATATGGTGTTTGAAACATGCTCGCCTATTTTCACACATTGAGAGCGGTTGGCTGAAAAATCCATAATCCAATTACATAATGAGTTGTTCAGACCGAGGTTACGTAGTTTCAGCTGGAGTTTGTTTGGCCGGATTGTATTGAAGGCTGAGCTGAAATCCATGAAAAGGATTGCATAGGTGTTTTTGTGCTCCAGGTGTTCCAACAGCATATGGAGCACAATGGCAATGGCATCCTCTGTTGATCTGTTCTCCCTGTATGCAAACTGGTATTTGTCAAAAGCAGTTGGTAGGGCCTTTTTTAAGCATTTCACAACCAGCCACTCCAAGCATTTGGCAGGGATAAGTGTAAGTGCCACAGGTCTATAGTCATTCTGGCATGTGACCTTGGCTTGTTTGGGAACAGGAATGATTGTGGCTGCTTTGAAACATGCTGGGACCCATGACTTGGACAGAGACAGGTTAAAGATGGTAGTAAAGACCTCTGTGAGCTCGTCCGCACAGTCTCTTATCACTCGGCTCAGCACTCCGTCTGGTCCAGGTGCCTTCCTGGGGTTGATGTTGCCCAGGCAGAGTCTCACCTCATGAAGGCTCAGGACTGGTGCAGTGTTGTCATTGGTGTGCAGGTGGGACCACAATGTGTCCTTGTTCTCCCTATCAAAACGGGCATAGAACAGGTTTAATTCCTCTGCTAGAGTGGAAGAACCATTTACAGAGGCAGATGTTATACACTTGTAGTCCGAGATCGCTCTTATTCCTTCCCACACCTGCCGGGAGTTCGTTGAGATGTTGAAATGGGCTTCAATCCTCCTTTTATAATTCAGTTTGGCGGACTTGATGCCCCTTTAAGAGCACTCCTGGCTGTACTGTAGGCCTCTCTGTCTCCAGACCTATATGCTGCATCCCTGGCTTTAATTAGCATCCGAACCTCATGCGTCATCCATAGTGTGGTTCAGTGATGCCTCAAGTTAAGTGGGACAAATGATCTCTCAAACCCAAACTCTATTTCTTATTCATGAGTGTGCTCCATTTCCTTACTATTAAAAGAGAAGCTGATAAATATTGTTTAAATTATTATTGCCTTTAGTTATTTTGGAATAATGTAAAATGCACAAAAACACTAACTTGATTAAATTTATACTTTGTTGTAATAATAGAACATTACATAGTGTAAAAATACAAAGAGAATTGTATTTGGTCTCTTTTTTTTGTATGTTTTTTTAAACCAGGAAAATGAAGCGTAACTGTCATAAATTCACGAAGAGAGAAGAGAGAGAAGAATGTTTGATAAAGTCACAATCAGGATCATGCAACAAAAGGATCAAATATCTCAACAACTGCTTAAAAGATCATGTTGAATCCATTCATTTTTATCATTTATTGTGGATTGTATCACTATAAAGTGCTTTACTTTCAGAAAGAGTGTAAACCTTCATGAACAATGATGTGAGTTGATAATCTACTGTAATCTGTTTCTGTAAAGATTTGACATAGAGATATTTCACTCTTCTCTTCTGTTTCTCAAGTGTTTGATGCTTCTTGTTACAATCTCCAAAACATTGACATTATAGTCCGTAGTTTTGATTAATTTGACCTTTATATTAAAGTTAAATCTGTTTTGTTGTATATGGTGTTTCAGTTTTCTCTAAAACTAGTTTCCTCATAAACAGATTGAACAGGATCAGATATAACAGGATCCAGACATTAAATGTGTCAGTGAGTTTGTGCTTCATGATGATCATCATTCATCTTCAGAGCAGTTTCTTTTCACTGTTTCTGAACTGAAACTAATAGATTTCGAGTTTGAGAAAATCTACTTGCGCCATCTAGTGGACAGTGATGGAAACAGCAGGTAATTTCCTGTGTATTAAAATAATACACAAAACATTCATGTATTTATTTGATTATGTATGTATATTTTGTTATAACTTTTATGGTGTACTGTGGTATGATTTCTTTTTATCTTTTGTTGTTTTTGTTTTGTGTCTCCTGATCTCCTTTGGCTCCTCCCCATCTGGACCCTCCCACTCATCCACTCTGTACTATAATGTGATCCAGATGAGCTTCATATGTGACACATGATGATTCCTCATCGCTTCAGATGAGCCTGCGTCCATTCGGAGGGCTCATCCCTATGCCCTAATCCCCTTCAAAGGGTTTACCCCTCCGGAGTGAAAGCTTCGAAGGGATGAAGGGTGTAGGGATAGAAAAAACTCTTCTTTTGGAACGCACTTCAGCGTCATCTTAACGAGACAATCAAGAGGATAGATTGTGCAAGCTGCCACCCTTTGTTTAACATTAGTTTATTATTTATTTTATTTATTTTAGGTTTATCGCATGTAGGCTATATTGTGTCTATGTATTTGAAACATTTGCATGGACTGATAAAGGAGCTGTAAAGTATTTTTGTTGAAGTACAATGTCGTTTGACCATAATAATGTACCAAATCTAACTCGTAAATATTACAGTAGTATAGAAAAATACTATACATCATAGTAAACTCTGAGTTATATAGTTAAACTCTGAGCCTCCTGTACCCATTCTGTGATGTCAAACTTCCCTGTGCAAAGGATCATGGGGGCCCGAAGTGTCCATCAGTTGTTCCCTTCGAAATCCTTCATTTCCGAAGGGCCCTTTGAAGTGCCAGTTTGAGCACTTCGGTTTTGGAACGACCCTTCAATATGGCGGCCCTGAATTATTTTCACTCCGAAGTGCCCTTTTGGAGGGCGATATATCCCGTTTGGAACGCACCGCAGATCTCTGATTTCTCTTCACTGTCTCTGAATCTGAAACTAAAGGCCTCAAATCTACTGCTGACATCTAGTGGACAAAGATGGAAACTGCACTCAATATTCTGTTGTTATTTATAAATATAAAACACAATCTGATACATATTATGTACAATCCTTTCCTATTTTAAACTAGTGACATTCTTTCAGTTTAATTCACTGAATGTCATTCCAGTATCCACTTAAATAATAATGAGAATTTACATGTATGTGAAATAACAGAACTTACAGCAAACTAATGTTATAATGGGTACAGTAATGTTTTAAAGAGCAGATATTCAGTGTTCAGTAAGTATTGATCTGTTGTTGTTCTGATCAGCTTCAGTTCTCATTAAAGTCTCTAATGAGCAGGGCCATGCAGAACGAACTTTTGCTGCACATCAGAACTATATCTTTGGTTTTTCTCATTGTGATGAATGATTACGGGAATTTGGTCTTTGTGTTTCCTCATGTTTTTTACTCCTGTGGAACAGGAAGTCATGGCTGAACAATTTCATGTTCATGATCACCCTGGTGTGCTAAAAATGTAAATATGAAATAGGAAATATACTTCAGAGATTTTACTCATAAAAATTCTAGGGGTGCTAATAATTGTGGGCAACGTGTTTTGGAGAAAAACATTTATTTCTTAAAGTTATTTTTCCCACACTTTCAATTCTTTTCCTTCAATGAAAGGTTAGATTTTTGCTAATTTTATGAATTAAAGATCAAAAGGATAAACAATGCAGATTTATTTTTAGAGTCATCTCTGATCATATTTATGAAGGGGGCTAATAATTCTGGCCACAACTGTATGTATATATGTATGTATATATATATGCCATTTCTGCAGGCTGCATCTTACTTTGTCACTCTTTTCATAGCTTTTTGCTGGCTCTGAAACACTCGCTTATTTCTCCTGCTCTTTGTCTAGCAAAAAAATCACTCATCACTTAATAAAAGATTAAAAATGAAGGCCTGATTGTTTCAGGGGCCTTCTCACAGGTCTATTGACTTTAAATTTCTGTGTTACTTTTGGTATATTTTCACACTTAAAACAATTATTTGGTAATCCTCTTGTTCCACTGTACTCTTTTGTGCTAAGAAATACGGTTTATTGACAGTTCTCTCCCAAGTGCTTGTTGTCTGCATTAAGTCTGAGAATGATTCACTGGGCTATATAACACTTAATTTTTAAGAAATTACTTCTCTTTAAATGTTTTTGTCCATCATACTTACCTTTTAATAATAAAAAAAGCCTTAAACTTAAACCAGTTTATTTATTTTTTTTATTTAGCACTATTTAGTAAGTGTGTATGTATATACAGTACAGTCCAAAGTTTGGAACCACTAAGATTTTTAATGTTTTAAAAGAAGTTTTCGTCTGCTCACCAAGGCTACATTTTTTTAATTAAAATACAGTAAAAACAGTAATATTGTGAAATATTATTACAATTTAAAATAACTGTTTTCTATTTGAATATATTTGACAAAGTAATTTATTCCTGTGATGCAAAGCTGAATTTTCAGCATCGTTACTCCATCTTCAGTGTCACATGATCCTTCAGAAATCATTCTAATATGCTGATCTGCTGCTCAATAAACATTTATGAGTATTTTCAATTGAAAACAGTTGTGTACTTTTTTTCAGGATTCCTTGATGAATAGAAAGTTCAAAAGAACAGCATTTATCTGAAATACAAAGCTTCTGTAGCCTTTATACACTACCGTTCAAAAGTTTGGGGTCAGTAAGAATTTTTATTTTTTTGAAAAGAAATTAAAGAAATGAATACTTTTATTCAGCAAGGATGCATTAAATCAATCAAAAGGGCAGTAAAGACATTTATAATGTTACAAAAGATTAGATTTCAGATAAACACTGTTCTTTTTGAACTTTCTATTCATCAAATAATCCTGAAAAAAAAATATTGTACACAAATATTTTGTACAATTGTACACATTAAATGTTTCTTGAGCAGCAGATCAGCATATTAGAATGATTTCTGAAGGATCATGTGACACTGAAGACTGGAGTAACGATGCTGAAAATTCGCTTTGCATCACAGGAATAAATTACTTTGTGAAATATATTTAAATAGAAAACATTATTTTAAATTGTAATATATTTCACATATACTGTTTTTACTGTATTTTAATTAAATAAATGTAGCCTTGGTGAGCAGACGAAACTCTTTTAAAACATTAATAAAATCTAGTGGTTCCAAACTTGGATTGTACTAATATATATTAATAATATATATATATATATACATACTTACCATACAGTATGTGTGTGATGTATGCCTGCTCTTGGTCCAGGCTAGGTTCCCAGCTAAGTTTTGCCATGAGTAACTGAGTTTGAAACTAATTTAAGTTTGTTTTTATGAAACAGAATTCGCTGACAACAACTCGACTAAGTAAAATAAAGCCTGGCTTGTTTTCTAATCTTGTTTTATGAAACAGCCCTCTGATCAACAGAAATCTGTAAGTGTTTTCATCGCTGTAAAACATTTATATCTGTAGATTCTGCTGTGATTCTGATGATCTCCTGTAGAGGGCGACACTTTCAACGTATTTCAGGGTCAAAGGTCAATCCAGCACGGGAGCCTCAGATATCTAACTGGATTAAGAGGAATATTTGAGTGTTTTAGTATGTGATTTGATTTGTGTTATTTTAGAAATGTTTGTTATTTTATATAAATCAGGATCTGGTTTTTTTCAGAAATATTTATTCAGATTTTCTCAGAGCTGACTGTGTTAACAGTTACATCCATATGTCAGAAATATACAGATCAGACAGTCATACAGGTTACAGTACTTACCGTTAAACAGTCTTACATTTTGGTATCAAATGAGCCATCTACATTTGTGTGTTAATGACCTAAAAAAACTTTAGCCTTGTGATGATGATGATGATGAGATGATAATGATTTCTGGGGCCGGATTCACAAAACATCTTAAGGCTAAAAGTAGCTCTAAATTGCCAATTTAGGAGAAAACTCTTAAAAATAATGGCGTGTCAGTCCTAATTTTAGAGTCCTACCGTTGTTTGCTCTAAGAGTATTTCACAAAGCAGTTTTAGCATTAAAACTAGCTCCTAAATCTGTGAAACTTAGGAGTAGTCAAGAGGACTCCTGAGTCTACTAAGACCAAATCCCCAACAGTCCTAATCCACCCAAAGACACTGAACACATTGAGGCATAGTGACAGAGCCTTGAGTGCTGAACCTTTTCTTCATAAATGCAATACATTTTGATTTATAGATTTGAATCTACAATGAGACGCCAAAAATAAATCTTTAACAAATAAATAAATATTGTCCGATTACCTGTGCCAGTGGTTTTCATGAGTTCACACTTAAAAAAAAAAAAAAAATAAGTGTAATTCATGTGATGTCCAAATGGATCGAGGCTCCGAGATTGGAATTTAGCACAACCCAAAGTTCTTCTCGTATCCCCAGCAGAAAGTGAGGAGCGGTTGGCGGAGGGGATCAGAAAACTGTCAAAGTAACTATAGGTGAGTCGGCTCTCATCTGTGTATATATTCCTCCTCTCGAGCTGAATGTGTTTTTCCCAAACTTTGTTTATGAAACACAATTTATTGCTTGAATTCTGCAATCTCTTGAGATGAAGACATCCAAGAGGCGATCCACAATTAACTATATAGTTTAATTAGTGACACTTAGCCTACATTTTAAAACCTTTATGGCAACAATATGGCAACATTTTTATTAAAAACCTTTATTTGAATAATGCAACATTTGTATTTTAAAACCTTTTAGTTTAATGTGGAAACATGACACCTCATTCTACAGTATTTCAATTATTAATCGCTGACTCCGCCCCCATCAGCCATCACTGTGTGTATTCCTCCCTAGCAACGAGGTCAACCCCGCCCTTACTCGTAGCTTAAGACTTCAGTCTTTCTTAGTAAAGTTGTCTCAGCAGCTTGTAATAGGTTTTAAGAGAAAACTCTTAGCTAAGAACTTTTACTGCTATTTAGGAGAACACTTAGTGGTAAGATAAAATGTTTTGTGAATATGGCCCCTGGTCTTCATCAGTGATGTTTGTGTGTTCTTGAGAACATGATGAAGGGTTTATGAGAGAATCTCTCCTCTGTTCTGTTTTAATAACGTCATTACTGACAAACAACTTATGAATGAATACTTTTTACAATTTTTTTTTTAATCACCTTGTGATAATCTGAAGAGAGTAACAATCCACACAGGCCCAACTTACAAAAAACAAACAAAAAAAAAAAATCACTGCTCTGGTTAATGAGGTTTACACAGACTCATCTGAATATAAGGTTGAAAAATAGATGGTCAGCCACTAGAAATAAGTGTTGACCATATTTTTTGCTTGTTTTTAATTTTTTCAGTGACTGATAGAAGATCCTGATCCTGTATCAATCCGAGACTGATGCTGAAGCTGTAATGTTTGTTCAGTGTTTGTGTTTCTGTGCTGTTTTTTAAACCTTCATCATTAACTGATAATAAACATGAAGGTTTGGTTTAGCTGTGGTATTATAGGATACCCTAACCATACATATTTTGATAGAGATACAGTCCATGTGTGAAACATTTATGATCTTCATCAGCTTTCATGTCTCTATTTCTCATATTTTACGTCACCATATGAACCTGAAGCTGCAGATCTTTGAGTTTTCAGTGAAAATCTAGTTGAAGGAGTGCCCTTTTGTTTCTCAATTCAGTTCAACAATCAGGAAGGAATGGTGTTATTATAGTCATTTGGAGATTGACCGTAATGATAGGAGCCGTATTCACAAACACTTTATCTGACCACTAAGGTTCTCCTGAATAGCAGTAAAAGTTCTTATTTAAGAGTTTTTCTCTTAAGGGAGTGAGCTATTTTCTGTGAAAATGATCCTCCTAATCGGTAGGTGGAAAGAGGTGGTGAAGAATCTGCAACAGCAGGAAAAACACACTCCGCCCAGATTGTTCAAATAATTGTCACAAACATAAGTAGTTTTTAATTTACAAATAATCAAACAAAAGAAAGAGGAGTATCAGATTCAGAAGGTGTATGATGGCCTCACCATCAAACTAAACTGGCAAAGACTAAACTGCTTCTATAAGCCACTAACTTTAACAAAGAAAAAAAAGGAAAAAGGCCCCGCATAATATACAAACTAAACTAACTCCCTTGCTAAAATAACCAGAAGAAACAGTTAATCGAAAATAAAATGGCACCCACCACCCTACTAACCACAAAAAGGAATAAGTCTTTAAATAGTCTTAAACAAAAAACCACATAGCTTACTCAAACATACAATCAACAGTCACACTTCGATTACACGGTCGCGCTTAAGTTCACCATAGAATATATGCAGTGAGACAAAGGGTCAGAAGTC